>JBBBWG010012223.1:81020-153130 GCA_037176905.1 Azolla pinnata
ATGCGATTAACTCGTTCATCTTGACGATCTCGTCCCCGCTAATGACGGCGTAAAAGCTCGCTGATCGACATTACACAATCGGCGCACACCACAACGACATCCTCTTGCCAAAATTAGTCCATGCTCCTTTATTAGGTGGGGATTGTTTAAAGGTTAATTATGCGATTAACTCGTTCATCTTGACGATCTCGTCCCCGCTAATGACGGCGTAAAAGCTCGCTGATCGACATTACACAGTCGGCGCACACCACAACGACATCCTCTCCGTTTGTCGCCTCGCGGATCGATCGTACTGCGAAGCCTTGCTAGATATAGCGATAGGCCAGTACAGCATCGGACGCGGGAGCAGTAACTATTGCGTTCGCCACTTAGAGAGAAGATGCTTTTTTAGTACGCTCGATATGGTCGCCGATCAAGCTTCTCGATTCTTGACGCTCTTGTAGACGATCGATCGAGATCGATCGATCGCGAGGCGTTCAAAAAAAAAAAAAATCTTCTTTGGCGCCGCGCTCGCGGAGATATTATCTCGCATAATATATACATATATATGATCACTGCCAAATATCTCCGACGACGATTGCATCGCTAAGTTTGTCGCGTAATTGCTGAAATCACTAGTGGAGGCAATGCAAGCCACGTCGTTGAGAGAATCCATCGATCGATCGATCCATCGACATATATATATACATATATGTATATATATGTTCTTGCATAATTGCGGTGCTGGTGGCGGCGGCGGAGGATCCCATGCGATATAATTCGCCGATCATGCACTGTATCATCCACCATATCCCATGTGGGAAGAATGCAATATTGCATCAGATTATTAACTTCTCGGACTCGATCATATATGTTTGCTTGTCTATATCTCCTTGTCCCTTCGGATCATCGGCTCATCTTTTTTTTTTTCCCCCGGTCGATCGGCCAGATAGTTGGATTTGACACAAAGACACGAGCCGTCGCTTCATCGTCCGATCCGATCTGATCGTCTGCGCAGCTTTCCATTATTATACTTAGCTCCGAGATCATGACTGCGGCAGTGTACTTCGACGAATCGGGTTCATGCCGAGGCAGCTATAGCTCATGCCTAGCCATGAAACACACAATCGTAGATCTAGCATTATTTAATCGATTCGACTCTTCTCGCAGATCGCTTTCTAGTTTGTGCGCCGTGGCGCAGTATATAAAGACCAGCGATGCAAGACGGGTTTTGAATTCGCAACGTCGGAATCATGTGGGCATCACAAGCTCCTCGATCGATTCCCTCAGTCTCTTCATCCATGGTTCGGTTCGATCATATCATTATAACCCTCTCTGATTCAATATGCTTGATTAATCCTTCCTAGTCTAATCAGTGCTTTTCTGATCCAATATGGGTGGATTCAGTAGCAATAAAATCGGATGAATACCTCGTCGATCGCGGATTATAAGACCCATATAATCTCGCACGTAATCGAGCTAAGACCCATATAATCTCACACGTAGTCGAGCTTAGAGGCCATCTTCTAATTCTTGCATTTGGATCCAAATCAGAGTTTTGATATATATATATATATAACACCATATGTATTTTCAATGTCCTGAAATCCATGCCAGCTTATGATATAATTCGGCTCATGATGAGCTCCGATCCTTCATAGCATGTGGCATATCGATAAGAAGATCATAGAGATGCAAATCAGTGCAAATATTGCGTATGATCTCAACCCAAAGTAGCTAGCTCCTAATTTGGGCAACTAGGTAGATAGGCTGTGTATGTATTTTGAAATCCAGCTCCCCAATCAGCTGTGTTGGTGTGATGCATGTCATGTCAGGATATAATTTATACTGAAACTAGCTGATCATGCAGGTGGTTAATATATGGTATAATTAAGATACACAATATCTAATTACAGAGCACTAAGCCGCCAGGGAATTAACAGTTGATGATCTGATGAAAAGAAATGGTGGGCGGTTTATGGCTATTTCTGCAACATCATATTTTTGCACCGTTCAGCTGCAGAAGAGAGAGAGCACAGCCCTTAAAAATCATATAATTCCGGCATTCCCAACGGCCCTAAATCATCAGTAACTCAAATAAATATGTAAATGCAAAATCAGGACTACCAGCGATGCAGTGAATCCATGCCCATATGTAAGTATCTGTGCACACATCTATGTAGCATGCATCAAATGGCGCTAGATCATCAGTAATTCAATATGGAAATGCAAATTAGGCCTTAATGAAACTATAAATACAGTGAATCCATGCCCATATATATATATAGACAGATGTACAGTATTCATCAAATGGCACTAGATCCTCAGTAATTCATGCAAATTAGGGCAGCTATAGAAGCAATAATATAGCGAATCCATGCCCATATGTTTATAGACACAGATCTTTGTAGTATTCATTAATATGATACACAGATCCAAGTAGTATTCATCTAACGGCACTAGATCATCAGTAACTCTATATGTAAATGCAAATTAGGGCTATAAACAATATACAGTAGCGAATCCATGCCCCATATATATATAGTTATGTATCTATCTGTCTCTCTTTCTTTCTATATTCTATTTATATCTACAGATAGAGATATGGAAATAGTCTAATAGGATATATATTGTGCATCAGCTGGATCGCGTAGATTTAGTGCATGCTATGCAGGTTTCTTTCCTGGGGAATTTTTGATTGTATTCCAAGGGCTGTGCCGGCTCTCTTCGGCTGCTGACACGATTGCAAAGCCATCGATCTGACGATCCGATCCGATCAATTTGCCTACACAATCACCAGATCAAATAATATATTGATCATTCCAGCTGCAAAATAATCAGACAGCGACGATCAAGGCAAAGGATTCAGAGCGTGATCGACGACACACCGCCGTATTGCAGGTGATTGATGATTGATGATTTGCATGATTGGATCGCCCGATTCCTGCTTTGATCTATCTAATTAGAAAGGTCTAATCAGCTAATCTATTGGTCTAATCAGCTAATCTATTGGTCTAATCAGCTAATCTATTGGTTTAATCAGCTAATCTATTGGTCTAATCAGCTAATCTATCTAATCAGCTCAAACCGTCGAATTAATATAAAAAAAGGCCTCATCTCGCTTTGCATAATCACACCAGCAAAGCCCGAGGTTACTGACTCCCGTGATTCATTAATCCCGCGATTAATGAAGGCCGTGATCCATTAACCCTGTCATTAGAGAGTTTCTTAATTAATTAAAGCCAGAGCTTAATCTTGCGCGTTAGGGTTTTTTTTTCTTCCCTTTTATCCTCTCCCCTCGAAAGAGAATAAAATGTAAATAAATACAAATACAAATACAAATACGATGCGAATAAAAATAAAAATAAAAGTAAAAACAAAAAATAGAAAATCAGATAGAAATAGAAATACAAATAGAAATAGAAATAGAAATAGAAATAGAAATACAAATACAAATAGAAATAGAAATAGAAATACAAAATAGAAATACAAATACAAATACATTTATGGATCTAAAATAAAGGGAAACAAACACACACAAAAGAAGAGAGAAAAACAAAAGAAATACAAATACAAATACGATGCGAATAAAAATAAAAAATAAAAGTAAAAATAAAAAATAGAAATTCAGATAGAAATAGAAATACAAATAGAAATACAAATAGAAATACAAATGCAAATACAAAATAGAAATACAAATACAAATACATTTATGGATCTAAAATAAAGGGAAAAAAACACACACAAAAAAAGAGAGAAAAACAAAAGAAAGAAAAAGGAGGGCGGGAATAATAATTGAATTAATTATTTAGTAAAATAATGAGGGGGGGGGACAGATCTACGGTTGGATACGTGATCGTACGGCGGAGGGGGAAAGAAAGCGACCGGACAAATTAAATAAAGCAAAAAGAAAACCCGTAAAAAAAGGATAAAAAAAAAGGAAAAGGCGAGGAGGGGGGAAAACAATTAAAAAAAAGAAACCGGGGAATTAAAAAAACCAAAAGAGGGGCGCCTACGTATGTATATACGGTCGTACGGGGCACACGGAATTTGTACGTACGTACGCACGTACGTATGTACGTATACGCACGCGCGTGCACACATACTCTCTCTCCTCTCTCTTCTCTCTCCTCTCTCTATCTCCTCTCTCTTCTTTCTCTCTCTTCTCTCTCTCTCTCTCTCTCTCTTCTCTCTCTTCTCAGAGAATCGGAACGATCGTCTTCTCCGTCGACGATCTTTCCTGCAGCTCTCCATCGATCGCCATGGCGCCGATCTCCAGCGATCGTCTTCTCCGTCGCCAGGCTGCCTTCCTTCTCGCGTCTCTCCTTGCAGCTCTCCGTCGAATCGCCGTGGCGCAGACCTCCCCCAACGATCGTCTTCGCCGTCGACGACTGCCTGCCCGCCCGCGTCTCTTCTGCAACCTCCATCGATCGCCATGGCGCGCCGACCTCCTGCCGCCGCCCGTTCCCTCAAGGTAAGCTTCCGGGAGCCTCCACGGCCTCTCCTTCTCGTCTTCATCTCTGATTAGCTTGTTCCCACGGTAAATCCTCTCTCTTTCTCTCTCTCTCTCTCTCTCTCAGAGAATCGAACGATCGTCCTCTCCATCAACGAATGTCGGCGTCTTCCTGCAGCTCCATCGATCGCCGTGGCACAGACCTCCTGCCGCCGCTCGTCCTCTCCAGGTAATTACCTTCCCGTTCACTGCCTGCTTCTCTTCTTCATTTCCAATTTGGCTTGTCCCGCTGTAAATCCTCTCTCTGTCTCTCGCTTCTTCTCGCTCTACGCTCTCCTCTCCTCGTCTCCCATCCGTCTGTTTTCTTTTCGTCCGCTCCATTGACGGTTTTTCCCGTTCCGCTGCCGTCGTTGCCATTAGCTTCGCCCCCCCCTGCCATTAGCCGCCGTCGCTGCCATTAGCTCCTCCTTACCAAACCTTCCCTTTGCCTTGATGCACCGCGTGCTTCTCCCAACATGTTTCTTTTTTTCTATCATGGAAATTTGCCTGTCGCGCTCCTCGTTTTCTTCCGTCTTGTAAAAATTTGCCTGAAACGCGTTTATCCCGGCGTATGAAGTCCAGGTTTCCGGTTGCACCGCGTCGTCTGCTGTAAAATAAAGTCGGCAGTTGCAGAAAATAGCGTCCAAGCAAATGGAATCAGTTTTCCTTGCGACCAGCTGTTTCTTGCTAGCCAAAAACAACATTTTGTTACTCACCAGATTCAGGTGCGACTGTATCATAAGGCTGGTTGTTAGTGTTTGTATTGTATTATTATATTCCAGTCTGTGGTTCTCGGCGTGTGGGGAAAGACAGAAAGTTGATATTGTGTGGTCGCAATATTTAACGAAAATGCTTATCATGGACGACGTTTCCGTTGAGTAGAATTCCTCATTCATGAGAGACACCAAAGGTAGGCTAGAGCTATATATATTTCATAACTTGTAGCCTTAATGGCTTTTTCATAGGCAAGTTTTCCAACAAACCAAACACAACGAGCCTAGTAACAGTCAGAGATAATGGTCAAATCTTTTACATTGTCTGTCAACAATATTGTTACGTGTATGTGAAACTAAAATATGAACCGAGTAATAAACGGAACCTTAGATCTATATATTGTCTATCAAAAATTTGTTATGTCTGTGTTTCATTCACTAGGATTGAAAATTAGAAAAAATTGCTAACCTTTGTGATAATTTGACAATAAACATGGACTATGTATGAGAAGGTGGCAGACGGAGGTGCTTGGAATAGTGTTTCTTAGCCTCTGTAAATGATGATCAATATGGCCTGTGTGGATGATAGAGAGCAGTCTGGTTCTCAATATTGTTTTTCGTTGAAACTCAGATTGCATATTAACAGGTATGCTGCTGTTTCATCTCTCTCTCTCTCTCTCTCTCTCTCTCTCTCTCTCTCTCTTATTTTCCTTGCAAGGGTTGAGTTCTCGTATGGGTTTTTTCTTTAAGATAAGATTAGTGATTGTTATGGTTTTTATTTCTTTATTTTTCCTGCATTTGAACTCGTTTGGACAACCTTTTGTATTTATTTATAAGTATAATACAGTTTATTGCGTGTTAGTATGTTTATTCACTACACAAATAGTTACGGTATATACACTCTCAAATCTTAACCTTTGAAGCTCCCAAAATCCGTTCATTGTCTTTAACTTCCGGCTTTCTTGAACATGAGACAACTTAGCTTCACATTTCAAGAACAGTGTCTGTTTAGATATTTTCTCTTCCGTCAAGTACATTGAAAATCTACCTGTAATTAGGAAGTAGCTCATTTTGGGAGATGGCCTTCCTCTTTCTAGAAATAAATAGGTTTTGACGTCCAGATCTTGCCTGCGTATTTGAAGCAGTTATTCATAGAGAACATTTGTTCTTTTTGAGAAATGATACCATCCGGGCAAGGCGACTTGTTGAGTCTGTGGACAAGTAAACCTTTAGTGCCTTTACTTTCTTGAGATTGGCATATCTCTCTTGGACATACAGTAAGATTACTGCAGCATTTGGTATTTCTTGTCCTTGAACTGCTATTTGGAGCACATTTAAGTATGTGGAGTACATTGCTTAAGATAATAGTAGAAATAAAAATTGTACCATAGTACATCCATTCTGCAAGATCTAGGTTATAAGTGAAAGGATGTACCTTTCATTCCTGCAAACATCTGTTTGCTCGTTGCAGAAATTATAACGATGATATGCCTTTAATCTATACTGCACTCAAAGCAAACCTCGGCTTAAGAAAGTGTCATTCTACACTATCATAAGATTTGCCTATATCTAATCATAATCTAACCATGAAATTTCTTCCCCTCTTTGTGACATTGAATCCATTCCAAAATAGAAGTCAATTACCGAATATACATGTTGTTTTAGAAATCTTGTTTGTGCACTATGGATTAGATTAGATGGCCCAGTAGTCCTAGTAACCGCAGGCTAAGTTGATCATGAATATCATAGATTGTAATGAGTGTGATTGGCCTCCACAATTCATTAGCATGTTCAGCGCTAAACTAATTAATGCCTGATATCTTTTTGCAAATTGCCTCAAGTGAAGAAAAAGACACAAGGTAAGTGATCTTCTTATATTTGTTGTTCCATCAAAAAGAAGATACTGTGCTGATACAAGTTAGAAAAATAATTTGCTTGTATAAATTTCGATTAAGCCTCTTGAATGCACATATCTACTAGAATTATTAAATCTATCCAATCTCAGATTTTGACACCATTATGCCTTCAGTCTGAACTCAGAAAGTGAGTATATGATACATTCTAATAAATGGTTAAAGGATTCATGTATGGACATGCGGATGAACATACAACTGCTCCCAATAAGCCGATTCTTGTCCATGTTTCAAATTTTGCTGATCTTCTTGGGAATTGTTAGGTGGTTCTGCTAATAAAAGTCTTACCCAGTGGAGGTAGAGATTCTGTGAGTAAATAAATATTCATCATAAAAAGGTGTCCTGTCCAAGATTTAATTTTGAGCATAGGTGTTGGGAAATCCATAATGAATGTCAATTAATTTGAGATTTGGGATTTACTTTTGCTTGGAATCACTTCCCCATATTGAGAATTGCTTCTTTCATTTTCAAGACTTAATGCATACTCCTGCGTGGGATCCATTGCGGCCATTCCTTGAGACCAATAATTTTATTGCATCAAGATGTCTACTGGACTGGCACCATCTACAACCTGCAATTCTGCTTTTTATCATCCTCTTGTGATTATAGATTGAAGTAATTTATTGTTATATCCATTAGTATTCGAGAATGGAGTAATATTTGCAAATGGAAGTAGACATTAAGAATTGAAAAATACCACTGGTCAATTAAAATAATTTTGCAATCCTGAGTATAAATAAAATTATCATAAGTTCATAACCTTAACTAGGTCAAATTATCCTATAAAACAAGGATTTAGTAGAGCAGTAGGTGTCTAAGAGTCCCTGAAAGTGGTTGAATTGAATGATAAATTAGCTTAACCTATTGTGCGCATTCTATAGAAATCATTTTTGAGTGAAAAAGATCTTGAATCACTATGGAAATTCTCGTCGTGGAGCTTGATATAGGAGGGTTCATAATCTATTTAATCATAGATGCGTGGAGGTATTGACATATGCATGTCAAAGACTTCTAATAACATTGCTTGACATGCATGTACACTAGATTGGAGTCAAGAATATCAGGAAGATAAGGATTGACTGGATGAACAATCAAGTCTTACTGGTTTCCAATCATACAAGCTGTGATAAAATGAGTGGCTAGGTGGATGATAAGATTGTATGCATTATAACTACCATTTAAGTGTGGATATTTAGTATTATCATTCTGAAGCTGTGCTTCGGATGAAGCTAGCTAAAAAGCTGTATAGCAAACGCAGAAAATAGTGTGTTAATTAGGGGCATGTATGCGGTAAGAACAGGGGCGTTGCAATGAAAAATTGAGGAAATGTGCAGGGGCGAAGCACAAGGATGAACTTCAAGGACAAGAACAACCACAGGATGACAAGAATCAGTAAAGAGCTAAGAGTGGAAATCCTAATAATCGGCTTTCTGAATCGTTTGAACAATTTTCCTCTAGAATACATTACAAGCGCTCTAATTATTCACATCTTTCTTCCTGAATTTAGGCAAATCTTGTTGAATTTCCACACCATCTGTCCTCAATGACAATGATTATTGAAGATATGCACTTGCAGCACACATTTGCATATTATGTAAAAATTAACTAACATTCAGACTAAGTTCAACACATGTAGTAATCATCATATTTGGAATTCCATCCTCGATATCAATACTGCCAGGTTAACATCTTATTTCTTCATTCGGCATTTTAATTGGTGGTTATTGTTTGAAATGCTTCAGCCCTTGGGTATTAGGAAACAGAATCAATTGGTTCTTTTGAAAGGACTGAATACATTTCATGTTTTCCTACAGAGCATGATTGAAAAACCTTCCTTGACATATGAATCTTGAAATTCTTTGTAAATGCATATGATCCTCAACAACATTACTGTAGGCTGCAGCGGCTTCATGCTACCCATAAACTAGGAAGGCTGCACCTAGTGGCTGGGATTTTGCAGTTCTGTTTGAGTTTTGAAATGCTTTCTCCATTAGTCTGGACTTGAATGCCCTTATCTTAGTTCTTGTTGCCAATTTCTTCCTACTGGCTGATTGATATGTAAAAATAATACTTCGACAATGATTAGTGCAGCTTTTGTGTTTTACATCAAGCAGTCGTAATGCATGGATCTGTCAAGTTTTGTTCAGATGTATACCTTTTGAGTACTGGACCTCTAGACCTTTACTCCCTAGGAACAAAGAAAGGAGGTTATTATATCAACATATTTTGAGAGGCCATATTGACTTATCAGACCAGAATAGGAAAATGCATCTTCATGTCTCAAATGAGATTGTTTGCTAAATCAACCAATGCTTTTGCTAACAACAAATCTCTGACATGTCACACACTAAGAGAGAAACATCTCCTAAATGGGAGCGATCCAGTGTCACGTTATAATGGTCTTTTTTTGTCAATAGCAAGGGCGTTGAGGCCAGGGTCAGCTTGTCATTTCCTACATGCAAGAGACTTTTAATTCCTTGGTAATAGTAAACCTTTTTTATTGTCCTAATTACCCTTTCTAGCCAGTGTATTCCTTGATTGATTCACAAAATTAAAGATTTTCTTTGTTGTCTCGCGAGTTCTAGAGGGAATATTCGTTAACTAGCATTAACTCTTTGTATTCCATTACTTGGGTAGTAAGCTATTGTTATCGACCTCTTATTTCATAAAATATGGTACACAATGTTTTTTCCATTCGACCCCACATTGGCATAGCTAGCGTGCCCATTCTTCTATTGGTTTGTGTGTATACTTCTAATTAATGTGGGGGAATCCCATACTAGCAAAGTGCATGAAGTAAATACGTGTTCATGTAAGAAAGATTTTTAATAAATCCAGCATGCTACATGTGCAGGAAGAGGGCTGGTATTGTGCTGCTGATCCTGATCATCCTATTTATTAACTTGATGATAAGACAAATCTGAATGCTTGTGTACATTATGTGAAGGAACTCATAGCAATATAATTGGTAGATAAGGTAGAAATAGATCAGACTTTTTACTGACCTGCAAAATGATGCATAACTAACATCAAGTAAACATGTCTCTCATTTTTTTCGTGACCATATGAAACATATGTCTCGATCAATTCTTGTGTCTACATACATTGCATATGAAATGAACGTACCCTAGGAAGCTTATGTGTATATATCAAGTGATTGAAACCAATCATATACTTGAGCATACTGACAGACAGTAATTAGCTTCTTATAGCTACATGATACTGTCTAAATCTCTAAGCTTTGTATAGCTGCATGACAATAATCCTGGTAGTGTTTCTCGAGAGCTGGATTGGCTGATTCTGAATCCTCCAAATGTATTGAGTGCATTGCCACCTTTCTATAAGATCTAAGAAAATATGCAGCATCATATTGATTGAAAATGTTGCACAACGACTTGTCAGGTGGCAGGGAGACAATTAAGCTTGCATGATTTACAGTTCTTCCTAAGATAATTTTCTGTGAATGTCTAGCTAGTCAAAGTTTAAAGTTTTCTGGTTTTCCTGATTTCTTTTACATTTTATCTAATACCTTCATCGTTCTTTTATTATGAGCATTGTTCGTTCCACCTAGAACCAATGGAGGCCCTTATATCCGTTTGTCAACCCATATTTTTAGCATGGGTGAAAAGCTGCAGAAGGTTTGTAAACAAACACTCACAGTTGATTACATTGCTTATAATATGTGTCGTGCTTTGTCTTCCAACAGTTTGTGTATGGGGTGCTTGGGTGCTTTAACTTCAAACAGTTTATGATGTGTTGTGTCATGCATTGATTCCAAACAGTTTATGATCTGTCTTATAGTAACGGTGTTGCAGGTCTATTGGAGAATGAAGGCATACATAGAAATTCGAACATGTCGGCTGAGGTACTCCATAGCGAGTGTAAGGCTGTGCCTTTAAGTGATCATCACATAAATCAGGATGATGCAGTCAGGCTGTTGTGTAATCCAATCATAAGTAGTACATTATAATACACAATCAAATCAGCAGTTTATACTACATGCATCATTCCTCATAATTCATGATCATGAAAAAAGTTTTTCTTAAATATCTTGATGTTGATATCGGATCAAGCAACCTACCAACTAATGGTAAAGAAATTGATACACATTGGGAGACTGATCTGATCTTGCATCTGATCCTGAATACCCACCAAGCTCTCGAGTGAGAGATGGTTTTCAGTGTATATTTTTCACTTCCTGTGGACAATGCTGAAAATGTCCATGCGGTCTTTTACAAGAAATTTTACTTTGGCCCTGAATCTTCTACAGGAAGTTCTAATTGGCGTCGCATCAGTCTATCACTTGGGTTTACAACGTGAACCTAAATCATTCTTCGAGGAGAGTGTTGATAATATCAGTAAAAGATATGAAAGCCATGGAGAGATCGTCGTGGTGATTGGCTGAGCATAAATCTAAGGTGACAATTACCTTGATTTAGATGAGAATCGGCCTGATAAAGACCACCAAAGCATGCAGGTGACAAGTGCTGAACCACAAGGAAATATGGATTTGTTAGGGGATACAAAGAGAGCATACAAAAGACTTGATTGTGAACCGTAAATGGTTTCAGTATGAGTTAGTTCTATTAGTGGTCTGGCTTGAACATGTGCCATGATGAGTGAATGATCACTGATGATAATGATCCGGAAGGTGCTCAAAGGCTTCGAAAATGGCTTGGAGATGTGGAAGGCATGTCTTCTAGATTCAGCCCATTGAACAATGTATAGAGAGCCAAACGCTGGCTATGAACAACTGTGGCTATAATACAGCCCTACAAGTAACAAAGGCAGTATGTAAATTAGAGTGGAGCATAGAAGTATACATCGAACAAGGTCTACAAGAATGTTCCAAGATGAATCAGTCTGTATTTTATACGGTAAATTTGGGTGTATAATTAGAAGTATATGTAGAATGGGGCATACGAGAATGGTTTTGGACTTATAAAGTAAAATAGAAGGATACAGTAAATTAGGTGTACAATAGAAGGATACACATAACAGGGTGTACAAGAATGGGTATAAAAGAAATTATATAAAGTTTATACAGTAAATTAGGGTGTACAATAGAAGGATACACATAACAAGGTGTACAATATGGGTATAAAAGAAAATCAGATTGTCTTTTATACACTAGCCATTTCCAAATGAATCAGTCCATATTTTATATGGTAAATAAAATTAGGGTGTACAGTAGAAGTATGCACAAAACAGGGTGTACAAGAATGGGTCCGGAAGAGAATCGGTTTGGATTTTTATATAGTAAAACGTTGGCCATTTCCAGATGAATCAGTCCGTATTTTATATGGTAAATTAGGGCGTATAGTAAAAGTATACACAAAACAGGGTGTACAAGAATGGGGTCCAAAAGAGAATCAGTCTGTATTTTATAAAGTAAAACGGGGGCCATTTCCAGATGAATCAGTCTGTATTTTACATGGTAAATTAGGGTGTATAGTAGAAGTATACACAAAACATGGTGAACAAGAATGGGTTCGGAAGTGTATTTTATACAGCAAAACGCTCGCGATTTCCAGATGAATCAGTCCATATTTTATACAGTAAATTAGGTTGTATATTAGACGTATACACAAAACATGGTGCACAAGAATGAGTCCAGAAGAGAATCAGTTTGTATTTTGTACAGTAAAACGCTGGCCATTTCCAGATGAATCAGTCCGTATTTTGTGCAATAAATTAGGGTGTACAGTAGAAGTATACACAAAATAGGGTGCAAAAGAATGGATCGAGGAGAGAATCAGACTGTATTTTATACGGTAAAACGCTGGCCATGAAAAGAAAGAATACGGTGTACAACAGAAGTATGCACAGAAGAATTGGTGTCTGTACTTTATACGGTATTAGGATACGATGCTACAAGATGTGCCGTATAATACGGTGAAACTTTTATACTGTACAAATTCATACGGAGTATAAATACGAAGGACAGAACAGAGACTCGAGAGAACAGAAGCGAAGAAGAGGATGGGCAGAGAGCGCGACAACCCTAACCCTAACCCTAACCCTAACCCTAACTCTGACCGCCTCAGAAGAAGCCATGGCGAGCAGAGACGGTCCGACCCCAGGCTCGGCAGCGGCCGGGATGAGAGATCCTACCGTGGGAACGGCGATGGCAGACGCACTCGCCTCGAGAATGGACGCCGGAGCCGGAGCCGGAGCCGTAGTGCAACTCCTCGCAAGATGAGACGCAGGAGCCGGAGCAGGAGCCGAAGCTTGACTCCTGCAAAGATGAGAAGCAGAAGCCGGAGCCGGAGCCGGAGCCGGAGCCTGACTCCTGAAAAGCTGAGAGTCAGGAGTAGGAGCATGAGCAGGAGCAGAAGCAGAAGCAGAAGCATCAGTCCCGGACATGCCAGAACCAGGCGGAATCCCGGTAGCACCAATGGGAGGGACGGGTATCATCGGCCTGGTAGAATTTACGGGGACTACAGAAGACCGCGGGAAGATGATCGATCCCGTCGTGAGCAGCCAGGTAAGCCTCGAAACCCTTCCACGGACTATTCTTTTGATGATTCTACTGCACAGATCCAGAGGAGTGCGGCATCTGACAAGACGGAAGAAACGAGAAGGTATGAGAACCGAGAGAACGGCTCGCGTGGTGATGATGGTTATGATGAAGATCGAGGTAATATAAGGTATAAGGAAGGCAGCTTTGAAAGGGGAGGTGCTAGAATTGGCTATGGCGATGACAGAGGTAGGTCTAGCCCGTCTTATCTACCATATAATGGATCTTCTGCTCATAGAAGGAACTTCGATAGAAATGGTGACAGAGCTAACTATGAAGACGATAGAGGTAGATCTAGTCCCACTTACCTACCATATGGGCAAGACAGAGGTGCAAGAAATGTCGAAAGGCAGAATGAGGATGACAGTGATGATGAAGATTTGAGAAACCTTGAGTTTCATGAGTTCAGGATGATGAAGAGAGAGAAGCTGAGGAGGAAGTTGAAGGCTTGCATTTGGAGAATCACACCCAGCCCTCCACACAATGGCATTGATTCTTCGACAAGACAAGATGATGGGGATCATAGAAGAACCGAGGATGAGGATGAAAAGAAATCTGACGAGACAATCATGGAAGACGGAAAGACGACGAGTAGAGATGTAAAAGATGTCACTGAAAGCCTTGACAAAGATGAAGGAAAAAGGCATTCTCTAAAGGAAAAACACAAGAAGGATAGAGGAACGCGACGGAAAAAGGAAAATCGAAGGAGAAGAAACCACAAGCATGCCTCGTCCGATGAGGAGAACGAGGATTCATCAGACTCTGATAGGAGAAGAAAACGAAGGAAGAAGAAGAAGAGAGGCAGAAGGCGTAGCTATTCAAGTTCAGAATCTGAGCCTGAGGCAGAGAAATCGCAGAAACCTCAGAGTGCTACTAAACGTGAGAAAACCATTCCATCACCATCTTCTTCGTCTTCTGAGAAGGAGTTCAAATCGGATGCTGAGGAAACAGATAAAGATGATGAAAATGCTGTGGAAATCGATGAGGAAGCGATTCAATTCAAGGTGTTGCTAGAAGCACAGAAGAAGTCTGCGGCAGGGGGGCTTGACAATGAACCTATAGTGGGACCTGCTCCAGCACCAAAGGCAGAAGGGCATATCAGCTATGGTGGTGCTCTTAGACCTGGAGAAGGAGATGCCATTGCACAGTATGTCCAGCAAGGAAAACGTATTCCCAGAAGAGGAGAGGTGGGTCTCTCTGCTGATGAGATTCAGAAGTTCGAAGGCCTGGGTTATGTAATGAGTGGCAGTAGACATCAACGTATGAATGCTATTCGTATCAGGAAGGAAAACCAAGTATATAGCGCAGAGGATAAACGAGCACTGGCCATGTTTAACTACGAAGAGAAAGCAAAAAGAGAGCACAAGGTTATGTCAGATCTACAACGCTTGATTCAACGGCATATTGGACAAGATGTTGGCCCTACTCACGATCCCTTCTCGGCAAAAGCGTCAGAGGGGCAAGAATCATGAGATGTTTTCTAAGCAGACCATGTTCTCCAGTTTTTACATTATCGTCTAGTAGTAGTTTCCCTATGTGCTATTCTCTATGGAAAGCAATGGTCTTATCCGTAATTTGTGTTTCTCAAAGCAGTGAAGAACTACTTGCACATATGTAACTTCAGTTTATTTAGAATTCTATGCGTTTTCTTGTATTGCTAGTGATGACCATCTCTGCACACCTCTTGACCTTTGTCGTGATGTTGGCCATCACATTTTCTCCACTTTTACAGACTTTCTGAACCCTTGGAAAAAGAGAAATAACTGGACGATATAATCTATACTTGCTATATTGTCAAGTGTTTTTTTATGTTCTCTCATTCTAAGGAGTGGAGGTATTTCACCAATGCATTTATTCATTCTATTATTTTACTTGGTCATGGTTAGTCAGTCAGATGTGCCAGTATCAAATGTTCCAGAACGATTATTCTCCCCTATACATCAATCATATAAAAATTTAATCTATTTCTCTTCTGTTCTTCGGTGTTTTAAGTTGTCTAATAGAGATAGATAAGTATATTTACCTTGTTTAACGAGAGCAAGAAAGACGATGGAAAATTGAGAGATATCAGCTGTGTATAATATTTAGAAATCAAAGATGGAGTAGAATTTATTTGATAACTAAAATATGACTCGCCTCAAATAGCAATGTTTGCTTCTCCACTAGAAGGACATGTGCGATCTTTTTAATCTCAATGTCAAATTTCATGTCCGACAGTCTTTTTTTGTATCTTTTTTCATGTATCTTTTTTTGTTGAAACAGCTAAACTAGTTGGTTTTAAGATCATCTGGGACGTGGAATGTAGCTCTTAGCTACAGAACTGTTTTAAGTTTATTGCGAGCACGTGGTCCTATTGTGGCCAGTAATTCCATTTCAGGTGCAGCTAGAGGAAGAAAAGAAGGAAAGACTTCCAATCACGAGTCGAGCCATAAAATTAGCTAAGACTTAAGTATACAAACTTCATACTAGTGACATTGAATTAGTGACGAAGATGATTCCATACGGCAACACTGTTATTGGCATGGGAATCTCCTTACGATGATTCCATAGCAAACTCCACTTTTGCGAATTACTTTAAAATGATCTCCCGACTGATCTAGGCTTGATCCCATAACCATTACAATGTTAATCTAGCCGTTCACCACATGCATCGTGGATCCGTTTATGTATATAATATCAGCCGAGTTAGCTCTCGTAATACAAATAAGAATTCACTTTCCGTAAGAACCAAATAACGAGCGTCTGAAGGAAGAAGAAGTGTGTTAATAGGAGCGAAATTCTTATGTTACATGGTAAGTATAGTCATCTTGTACAGGGCCTTCTCCTACCAGTTTTATGTATATCTTGGGTTGTTTACTTTTACATAGGTGTACATTTGATCGTGCTACTCTATCTTGTTTCATAACTACAATTCATTAGATATCTCATCGAACACTTCCCTGGCAAATGCTTCCAATCCCTGTGTCATTGGGTGCTCAAGACCGCAGTAACTCTCTGCATTAGATGTTAGCAGTTGGATATCGAAATAGAACGCTTGCGGTGAGTGATAGTAAGCCTTTTCCAAGCGTTGCTTGATAACATCCAACGTCAGCGGAAGAGGCAATCTGCCAAAACATAGAGAAGATATTTTTTTTATTGAAAGAGAAGCTCTCATCTTTTTTCATTCCAGTTTCTACCACCAACAAACGGAAGAGTCTTAATATGCATTCAACAATTCACCTGCTTATAAAATCCGATTTACAAGATGATTGTTTAAGCTTGCGTATGCCGTAATTATCCTGCATACGAACAATCCAGTCATGAGTAGGGGATCATCGATGCATTAATTTGTGAGTGAAGCACGTAAGGGCCTTACCTCTGGCTGACTGGCGGCATATTCGAGCAACGACAGAAGCCTGTTTCCCATATCAGGATCTATACGCTGAGGTTGCCACGTAGTCTCATTTAAATCAAAAAGTTCCCAAGGACTGTGACTATATGGCTTGTTTGGATCTGATTTATACTGTACCATCAGCCTTTCCCAAGGGCTATCAGGAAATTCAGAGGATTTAGGTTTCACAGCTGTAATTCGCCCTTCCCACCATTCACCCCCTTGCCCATTCAGAGACCTCCACCAGACTTTGCATCGGTCCCTGTTTGTCCACATCCTTCTCATAGATGCATCATATCTGCTTTTTTCTATGATGAAATCGGGGAAATCGACCAATTCTCGCAAAACCAATTGGAAAGTGTTGCCATGCAGTGGAGATGCGTCATCCGAAAATTCTAGAGTGCATCTACATCCAGTTTCACCAGATTCTGGGATTATTGTGTAACTAAGGTCTACCACTTGACAAAACTCCACGGGATTCAGACAATCCTCATATATTGTCCATGGGCCTGGCTCATCTAACCTGTACATGTTTAGATACTCCTCATGTCCCTGTATTACAAAAAGCAAGACAACATTAGAGAAAAAATATTTTGTAGCCATCTCTCCCTTTATGACTGTGGGGCATCTTCTTGCACCAATATTGAAATACGAATATAGTAAAACAGCATTTTTACCTGCCTGAGGTAGGCAACCTCATCACCATACTGAGGGACATACCGAGTGCCTTCCTCCACCTCTGATAGTAAAAGCCAGGCTAGACTCTTTCTTGTTCGGATACCTTTCTCCCTTGTCTGACCCTGGTCTTTAATTTGTTGACCTCTCTCTGATGTCTTTAATTTTTCGCTCCTTGTTTGTCTACATGTTCTTGACCCTGGTCTCCCCATGTAGGCAGTTGAACCACCTTGCTGGGATCTCCGAGAGAAATTCTGATCATTGGTCTCTGTGTTTGACCAGAGTTCATCAACATCATGATTTGGAGCTATCAATTTGTTGGATGCACTGACTGAACTTTCACCTTTTAAGTCCCTTGTACACATATATTGGTCCTTTGTTGTGGTTCGTTTCCATCTAATTCCTTTCACTCTGGGTTCATTCATACTTGCAGACATCACTGACCTCATCTTCCTTATTCTAGGACCAATTGACCTACCCTGGAAACTTTGAGATACATTACGAGTAATGTCCATCTCATCAAGGGTTCTCCTCTTATGCCTTAGAGATGGTGCCTCAGAATCAGAATCACTGCAACTTGCATCCTCCTGAATGAAGTCACTTTCACTATTACTCTCACTTACATCATCTTCTAAACTACCCTGCATGCCATCAATTGTATCGTCTTGGGTATTAAATCCCTGCTTGCTGCTCAAGAATTTGGGTACAGATTCTCTCCTCAATCTAACACGCATGGTGTTTTGGCACTTCTTCTCTGAATTGTTATGTTTCCAATCTCCTTGTTCATTTACTTGTTGCAGGTATTCATAATCATCATAATCTTCCATCACATCCGAGGAGTGCTGTGCAAGAGTCTTTTTTCCTTTCCTAGGACTAAAATATTTATCTATCAGATCATCCACATCCCTAGATCTATTTTGAGACTGTTCGATATTATTTCCAGTCTCTTCATCAGTTACATTTCTTTGTCCTGAATTGACATCAAGCTCATCCATTTTCATATCATTGCCAGATCTAGTCCTTGGGGTTTTCAAATGCTCGCATTCTGCAGAATATTCAGGAGATATCTGTGTATCAGCATTTGATTCCGCACACTTTTTTCTTTTGGTTACATCCTTGATTGGAACACCTAACTTTGCCTTATTTATCCGTCCACTATTACTATCTTTATCGCAAATGGGACCTTCTATTTGTATGCCATGGTACGAACTCTCAGACTCATTCTGAGCGCCAAAGGTACTAGCTGATCTATCACCACTCAAACTCAAACCAGATGGGCTTGCACTCACATGATTTGAATCTTGCAATGCTACTGATTGTCTGTCCCCTTTTCGGGTTTCTGCATCTTGCCTTGCTTTATCAGATGCTGTCTCTTGACAAATCCCAGTGTCGTCACAGACAGGGATTGTAGCTTGGGGAGGCTTTATTATGAGTCGTCTAAATCTTCTCTTTGTATACTCTCCAGAATTGACCAGCTGATCTAATTTTGGGGTGAGAGTTCCACCCTCGGAGTCCGTGTCTTCCAAATCATCATTGTTCAGGGTGTCTTTAACCTCAATTGTTTTCTTCCTCAGCTTCAAAACCAATCTTCTTTGCGGTTTTGGACGAGAGCAATCTACATCAGGTATACTTGATCCAACATCAGGTTTTGTTCTCTTGCATCTATCAATGAGTTCGAAATCTTCACTGGTCATTGCTCCTTGTTTTTCATTGCTTCCACATTCTTCACCACCATCATTCTCAGGGTTCTGTTCAGTCTCCACATTTTCTGTTTCAGTAGCTCGCATATCATTCCCTTCCATCGTATTTTTTCCAAAGCTCTGAGATAATTCCTCCCTGCATTCTCTTTCAATCACTTCCTCTTTCTCTTCATAACCAGGGTAATTACCACTTTTGCAGGGCAACTCTGAAAGCAGCCCATCAGACTCGTTTCCTTGTCCTGAATTATAAGAGCTAGTCTCAAGCTGAGTGGAAGATACTTCATCATCTCCTTCAGTTTTACTTATATGAGAAAAGAGCTGCAAGGCATTCTTTGCAGCAAGCCTTTTCGGACGTCCAAATTGTGACTCTGATTTCAATCTTGCTGAGGATGATTCCACATCACCGTGTTTTTGTCTTGAGGATCTTTTGTCCAGCCCAACTTCACTCTTATCAGAACCTGGTTCAGCATGAGGCAGTTTCTGAATTTTCCTTCTGAGTGAAGGGTTCAGCACGCCCTGTCAAAGGCATAAGAGAAGTAAATACTACAACTCAGTCGTAATGGTCAATTACAAGGCTAATTTTCTAACTTTTCATTAAGCATTAGACTCCAAGAGATGCAAGGCTACTTAATAGAGGAGAACATTTTTAGTGTTCAAGGGCCAAATCTGCTCTAGTTATGTTATGAATAAACTAAATTATTTCTCTTTGGATCATAAACTATATTTTTCAAGATGGTAAATTTCAGTAGTATATGATGTAATTTGTGAACCTGTGTCTTCCGTTTGTTACGTTTTGACCGCCTTAGTTCAGCATCCTCTGCACTTTCTTCTGCATCACCATCTTCCTCGTCCTCATTATATTCTAGTACTTCAGTTGAACTAGCAGTGTGCTCATCATCATCAAGCAGGCTCAAAATTTCCTCGCTAATACTATAATCTGATCCTGAGTCATCACTAAGTTTGGTCATGTCTTGCTCCCAATCCATTTCTTCATCAGCATCTGCTGGTTGTTCAACCCATCTTTCACCATCATCGGCATTGTCAACTGGAGAGCCATGAAAATTGGGATGAAAATTAAGAGCATGATCAAAAAGTGCAACATGATTCACGTCATCAATGCCAACAGCAAGGTTGACACGGAGAGGTTGCCAATCTATGCCCAAAGCCCCAAGTCGCCGCTGCTGATACATGCTCTGATAAGGCTCCCCATATGGGATCATATCTGCATAAAGACTCTTGCTCAAAAACTTGAAGAATATAAATATGAAATCAACAACAACTTTATTTGAGTACCATACCCGCATCGCATAGAAGATCTTGGATGTTCCTTTGATGTGGAGGTAATTGGGTTTCCTATTCATCCAGAGAAGCCAATCATGAACAGTCCAAAACTAGTATACAAAGATTGTATAAACACTTGGCATAATTGCTGATTACCTGATCTAGCAGATTTCCATGAACATCTCTAACTAGAGGCCGGAAATCTCCCAGGAAAAACTACAATTTTGAGAAATTTTCAGGTTACACTGTTCCCTTACCTACCATATCATGTTCTCTGATATTAAAACTATAAATGGAAGAAATTATACCTGGTCATACTTAGCATCCTTCTGGGTTTGGCCTTCGCCTGTCGTCAGAAGGTAAGATTGCCCTACCTCATCTGATACCACAAGAGATGTCCCATCCCTGGAACAGCATGTAATAAGATGCAGTCAATAATGAGATAATTACTTGTCAAAGTAAATAATCCATTCAAAGTAGGAATTTAGATCTCATACAAGCAAATAATCAGTTCAAAATTAGTCCTGCAACTTATCTTTACTCTGAGATAAACATTGAAAATTCATGTTGTAACATGGAAACATACGGAGAAAAGCTCCCATCAACAATCCGAAAATCACCCGTTTCATACACACGAACTGGCCGGCCTTCCCATATCTATCATTCAACTTACTGTATGCATTAGGTTGATAAAAACAACAGGATACTTGTGAAAAGAAAAGCGAAAAAGCACTCACATCCCAAATGATAATACGACCATCATAGCCTGCACTCATAGCAATTCTGGGATTGAACGGATGCACATCTACCACATATGTCTGCAACAGACAACCCAATATTTAGATTATCTTAATTTGTGATAAAACTCAGACATTACATCCCTACGAACCGATTGTGTATGCCCAGTGAGAGAATGTACAAGGCTGCCATCAACAGCATTCCAAACACATATCCTGCAGTCTGGAGTATTGTCAAAATAAACTTGTGTTTAGCCACAGCTTCTGTCAAGGTGATGAGCTAAAATATCATGATCCATCCAAACAATCATGCAATAAGGTACACATTCACATCATTCCACTGCATTGTTACTAACTCTGCGGATCAACTTAAAGGTAATGCTTACCCATTATTGCTGCAAGAACAAAACGATTATCCAAGCTCCAAACGATCATGTTCACACCTCGTGGAGTTGGTAAAAACCTCTGCCTGGGCCCTCCACCTCTAGGCGGATGAAGTGGCATAGGTGGGGGAGGTACATGCAAATGATAACATTTGATCCAGCGCCCATATCGACTAGCCTACAAAAAGGTGAAAACTCTGCATTAGTAACTATATGGAGACATGATGTCAGTAATATTTAGCTACAGAAAAGTACAGTCCTTACAATTTTCTTGCGTAGTTTACATATCCAAATGATCGCACTACCATCTCGGGAACAGGTCACAATACTATCATGTGTAAGGCTGGGGAATCACAACTCCTATGATGTAAGAAAGTGTGCAAGAAAAAAAGAAAAACAGAAAATTGTGACAGCAAATTGCCACCATTACAGACCATGAGTTTTTAAATTTGCTTGCTCCCTCCTCTTTGGCATTGTCAAATACACTGGATTTTAAAGGTCCCGCGCATCCACTTGTGTAAAGAAAGAGCTCATGTTCAGTAACAAAGTCATGATGGATGGAGTATGACTTCATACACGAAATTAGCCATATCCTCCATTACCTGAATTGCACATAATTTACAGCATTTTCATGTCCCTTCAGAATGTCCAGTTCATAATTGGGTTTTCCAGTGATTTCATCATGCCACTTTCTAGCATCCCAAACCTGCAGATAGAATAAATGAATTTAGTAAACAAAGAGCACCAAGAAAAATGATCCACTGATTTGTTAGAGATGACCCTCCATTTTGAGGAAAAGACTTACATTATCAAATTCGAGACCTTACCACAAACAGTATTCCCAGATCTATAGCAAGCAAATATTTTAGTATTAAATTCTCATTGCTCTCTAGCAATGATTGGCCGTTAGCTTCATAAGAAGAGGTCACTCAACAACACAAATGTTCGGGAAGCTTACTGAAACAATAAAAATCCCTTATACATCCAATTTTTTCAGTTGCTTAAAATAGCTATGATCACGCTTGCTGTCTTTCGGAATAAAGAGAATGCATGGTGTTTCTCTGAACTATGATCTGAAATTGCAACAATAGTATTCTAAGGCTCCTAAAGTACAGTTAATATTTTATGGATAGTGTCATTGGGTTTACCAATAGAAAGCATTCAAGTACTTATCTGATTTTTCCAAGGATTGGAAATATCACATGTACAAATACTTCTTTGTTATTTCTATTAGAACGTCTGTGTTATTAGTATTATTACAATCGTTCCATTTCAATCTACCCAACCCATTCTAGTCCACCAGAACTAAGGGCCTAATACAAATCAACTTGTTGAAAGTTCATTTGAAAATTACTTATAAGCACATTAAACAAAAGAAAGAAACCATGTAGATAGGCACTACACACTGTATATAATACTTTACCCGTGCAAATTTGTCGCAGCTACCAGTCACAAAGATACTCCCATCAACATTAAAAGCACAGCAGGAGATTTGGGCCACTGGCTGCTGTATAGGTTGAGTGGAGGCATTGGATTTTCCAGCTAAAATTTTTAAAACGTGAGGAATTAAGAGCACTGTACAATACTCCCCCAAGTATCATTTGGAAGACATTTGCAATGCTATATGGAGAATAAAGCCACATACTTGAGGCCAGTAATTCAGGATTTGGCATGTAGACCCGTGGTTTAACCGAGGAATCCCGAGCATCCCAAATGCGACATGTTCCATCCTCTGATGACCTGACAGCAATCAGAAAAAGCATCCACAGAAGAGATACATTTTATCAGTTTGCAATTTAAAATTTTGCAACATTTAATACTCTCAAACACTACGGAAGAGTAAAAAGGCAAAAAGCCTGTAAGTGCAAACTTGAGAGTACTTACGATAGTATGTGATGCTCACAATTCTGCCGAGGGCTAAATGAAATTGCTGTTACAGCACCAGTGTGGCCACGCAAAACAGAAAGAGGAAGTCCATCAGGTAGCCTCCACTGTAATACAATGCACACAGAGCCAAACATCCACACATATATACACCATTGGGAAAGGAAGCATTTGCTAGAAAATATAACAACCGAATCAAGAATGTGTAGCTGATTATAGTACAATAATTACCACACGGATGGTATAGTCATTCGAAGCAGATGCAACTAGTGTATTTCCACTGCTTACAGAGAGCTCTGTGATGTCACCCTACATTATGTGACACAAAAGTATTCATTGAAAAGTTAAGCAGGAAAAGAGTAGAGATCTACAAAACACATTTCTCTTAAATAACCTCATGGCCACGACAACTACGGAGGCAGAATCCTGTTTCAGTTGACCAAATTTTGACCAGTCTATCATCTGAACCAGTAATTATATATTGGCCACTCCGATCAAAAATAGCTGTATGTGAGAAATGTTTTTGTTAAACCTAAACAGATTGAAAACTTGAGCAATAAAAGTGATTATGGATCTCATGTAACTAATGCATGTATTTTCTCAAATTTGAATATATGACACAACTTACCACAATAAACAACATTCCGGTGCCCCCTGAATTTTTTAATAATCTGTATCTTCTGAACTAGAACTGACGGTTTCATGATTGCATAACTCGCAGCTCTAATTGATGGAGAACGATGATACCTTGAAAATCCACCACCCATTTCTCTGAGGGCCAATCCATGGACCTGATTTACATGCCAATGAGGCCATCTGAGCGCTTGGAACATCCTGGTAGATTCCTCTCTACATGTGGTAGGTTCAGCTGCAGAATAGTACCATATTTACAAGTTTTATGCATGTGATAGCTGTTGAAATATTGACCAAGTTTTATAGTAGCCAAAGACAGTACTCACAATTCAACAATGAAAGTGATCCAGTTCCTAGTAGTGTTGGGACATCAGCTGCTGTTGGGATTCGAGAGTGTGGAGGCACATGCGGTGCAACTGCTCTTCTAGACGCTAACAATTGCTGCCGCAAAAGTTTAATCAGGTGATTCTTTTCGATCTCAGGATTTCTGCAATTATTGTTTTGTAAGCAACCGCTCATTCCAAAAGAACCTAAAAAGTGTTAAATTCTACAAGAAACTTTCTGAGGTAGCTAGAGAAGCATATTCAGATAACAAATAAGGTAGCTCATTGAAAGAAAAAAAGACTGCACTCCCATGAATCTATTGTGGATACTTATAATAAGGTTAAATGAAAAGAAACTGCCTAACTTTCTAAAGCTTTAATACTTGAAAAACCATTCAATGCCATGTTCCTGCCAGTGAAATGGAGAAGAATTAAGACTACCTTTCTACAACTTGAATATAGCTCAATGGAAAAGAAACTCCATCATCATCCTCATCAGTGCTAGGTATGCCTGACCGCGAGTACCAAGCATGATACCTTCTTGGCAACAATTTATGCTGCAGAAGCTCATTCCATAGCTGACCAGTAGCTCTTGTGCAAGGACCTCCTGCCAAGAAATGCATTATGAGGAAGTAAACTTCACTTAAGTCCACATCTACATCCTCTTCGCCTTCTTGTTCTGGTGCACGTTCTTGTTTCTCCTGATGCTTTATCACCAAGTCTGTTTCCAACGCCATGTTTGGATCCTTAAGTTTAAGCCTTTTATCAGCTTTTCTCTGCGTAATCCTTTTAGGAAATTCCCGCAACTGTGACCTCTCCCCTTCCATCCATGTTGCCATTTGTGCTACTGGTTACATAATCTGAGGGCCAGCATTTGTAGACATAAATCAGCATAAAAAAAACAGTGACCATTTCAAAGATATTGCGGATACAAATAAACGAAGCATGAGGAAATTTCTAACAGAACTCACAATCAGCAGCAATCCAAATCCCCCCATCCTCCCTTCTTCCCTCCAAAACCATCTTAACATTCTGAGACTTTATCAAGAGGGTAGATCCCTTGAGAGGAGATTATATCACTGGTTTATTAATTTTTCAGAAGGCTACTAAAACTGCACAACATGCATGGTTCATGCAGTAGTTAAAAGCTCTTTATGTCCTTGTGAACATATAATGGGAAAGAAATGCAGTGTCCAAGTTATTATCGGTAATTGCATAATGCATCGTGGGAACATTGTGCCTAGCACATTGCAGTAAAACAAAGATGCCCACAATCACCTAGTCTCTTCAGCCTCCACATAATGAGATATCAACTCATGTGAAAAAAATTCCTGTTCATGCTCAGCAAGGATGACCATACGAATATATCTAGGCCTGATTGCATTATACTGATTGCAAACCCTCCAGAAGGAGTATGGAAGCATTCAAACACTTTGAAGGCATATTCTATTGAGAACGTTTTTGTAGGAAAGTCTTGATAAAACAGAGTGATGGTATTTACAGCAATCAGAGCATGGATAACAAGATTAGAACAAGATAGTAAAACCTTTGGAAGCTTTTTACAAATTTCACTCCCAACAGGGGACTAACTTGCCCAGGATGTATTAGTTCTGTACCAGAGTTGCCCTGACCAGAAGGGATTATATCTCGTTCAAATTTCTTTTCACTTCCCTGTGATTATGAACCCGTTTGCACTGAAACGAGCATTATAAGGAAAGTTGGGAATAGCAGCAACTACGGTTGTAGATTAATCTTGGTTTAGGGGTCTATTGAACATGCTTAAAGTTTCCGAGATACAAGAATTGGAACTGCCCTCCAATTATCATGGAAAATAGAGATGCTTGATTAATTTCCTTCAAGAGGTTGCATAGCAAGGGAATCTGAAGTCATTACATAAACTACAAATAATTTTCTAATTCCATGTGGATAACACAAAAATTATGGGAGGCAAGAATCGAGATTAATCCCAAGAGCCACAAATCAAAACTATTGCTTTTGATTAAAATGAAACTACTTCTTTGGATCAATGCTAAGCTATTCCTTGCATGGAGAGTGGTGGAGTTGTGTAGCTTCAAGGCAGTACTCTGCTTGATCATGTATGCATCAGGTATAAAGATTAATAAGATAGTGGAAAGAAAAATGGAAAATGCCAAGGCTAACATCACATGGAAAACTATCATCTGTCCCATTTTTGAAGGTGCACTGGGAGCACATTCATCCTCAGCAATAATGTCAAGCCTTGCAAGTTAAATTTATTGTTGGAAGATTTTCCCTTGAGGCAGGTCTACATAGTAATATTCCACATCAAAGATCTACAGTGTTTGCCTGAACAACAGGGAGTTGTTAACACGAGGTTGGTGGTTTTTCTCAGCTGCAAAGCTTCCCAACACTTCCAAAAATAGATTTAACAAATGCTGGACAACTCCAAAATGGAGTAGAAAACCTTCCACCCTCAACCTTCAAAGAATGGGGCAGAGAAGGTTGATGTGTAACATGGGCATATATTTGGCTTCAGACCAAAATCAAACTGGGAGTGAATGGCAAATGGACTAGCAATATCAACTTCTGAATGGAACAAATTTCTTATAAAACCTGAAAGTAAGCTAAGAGGATTAACTATCTCCACCTTTCTCTTTTTCACAGCTGAGTCCAATGAATGATTAAAGTCGCGGAACAGTGTGTTCATACTTGGAATCCTTTAAATGCCACTCATGCTATGTATTTTCATCACCGAATTTGGTGAATTTTAACTAACACAAAGGACCTTTTTTTAATTCAAATACCTTCTATGATGAAGATAGTGTGACCATGGGGCATGATTGATATCAAAAAACAGTAAGATAGTGTAAGTATCTAAGTATCTCTCGATAATGATCAGAAAGCCTAGAGCATTTCTTCTTTTTTTGTATGAAAACCTGAATTGATCATGTTTGACGCTGATATTTGCCTCGATGATCGAGTTTGGGCTCTAAATAGTGCTATATATCTTTGCTTTCTTATTGTCTTTCGCGCACACTGATCCAGAGGAGAAAAAAAAAGAGATTTGACGAAATTCTCGCAAAACTTACACTACATAGACAATGTTTAAATTACTACAGTAGATAGACAATGTCTAAATTGTGATAATGCCAATGACAAACTGAGAGAAGAAGGACGATCAAATCCTTCCTCGTAACCTTAATATCCATTGCTATTCCGCCTTTGTACAGAAACTTAGATTAAAAACATATGCCCACACCTCCTTTCCTGGCACTCGGTTTACTAGATTTTCGTCTCGTCTCTTACCTGCTGCTTGTCTCACAGGTTTCGCATAATTTTCGCCGGGAGGAGGCGCTCGCAGCGCGAGGAAGAACGAAACGGCAAAGCCAACGCGCGGCAGCAAAAAGTGGAGCAGATCTGTGCCGTTTGGGGAGGAGACGTTCGAAGGTTGAGATGTCAATGTACAGATCGAGAAGCCGCGGGCCGACGGCACGCCGGAGATGTAATCCAGTTCTCGCGACGCGGGGAGATATGGAGATCTGCAGTTCCCTGCGGAGCCTCGCTCGTCTGAGTCCTGCGCGGAGATGGAGATGGAGATGGAGATGGAGATGGAGATGGAGATGGGTGGATTGGGTAGTGTCCACGTGGCATGCGGATGCTGACGTGGCACCCCCCGCAGCTGCCACGTCAGCATTCCAAGCTGCCACGCTGGCAAAACCTGCCACGTCAGATCCTGCTGTATGTATGCATGCATGCATGTGAATATGTATGTACGTATATACGTACGTATGTGTGTACCAGACTCGTATACCTGCGTACGTACTTACGTATGTATCAGATTCGTATACCTATGTATGTATGATTGTGTATAGAAGCTTCGGCTCGATCTCCATTTGCGGATCGATCGCATTACCGATTGCTTGTTATTTAACTGTGTATTTATAGCATCTTTAGATCCTGCCGAAGCTGCGTACGTACATACGCATGTATGTATCAAATTCGTATACCTATGTATGTATGTATGAATGGTTGTGTGTAGAAGCTTAGGCTCGATCTCCGTTTGTGGATCGATCGTATTACCGATTGCTTGTTATTTAACCGTATATTTGCAACCTCTTTAGATCCTGCCGAAGCCATCACATATGATGTATGCACGCATGGATCGCATTCACATACGTATGCATATATATGCATGTTGCGCATCTGATTCGTCTGTAGAAGCTTAGGCTCAATCTGCACAGTGGATCGATCGTACTACCTACGCTTGTTATTTAACTGTATTCGTAGCATCGTTAGATCCTAACATGAATTATGTATGTACGTATGCATGCATGTCTCGTATTCGTATATGTATGCATGCATGCAAGTCTCGTATTCGTATATGTATGCGTGTATGCATGTTTGATTGCGTACAAAAGCTTGGGGCGTCGATCAACACAGTGGATCGATTGACTGTATTACCTACGCTTGTCACTAACTGTATTTGCAGCATCGTTCATCAATCAGTTGTCTCTTTTCACTGATCATTTCCAGGAGCAAACTCGGTTGCATGACTGACAACGATTATCCTAGACCATTCATTATACATTCGCCATGCTAATCCTCGATACCTGGATGTGATTGATGTTGTATACGTATGGTTTCGGGGGATTTTTCATACGTATGTCCACCTCCGTAGAAACCTCTGCTATTTGAATAAGCGTCTGTCTCGATACTTCCGCTAATGATGCCATAATTCCAATGGTGCCTCATAATTAGTGCAATCGGTGTCATGTTCCCAATGGGGAAAATTTATCGAATAACAAGCCCCTCGATCGATTCACATACACAAGGGCTTTTTTTTTTTTTTAAGTGTAGCTCCTTATCCTTATTCTGAGGGTGGTTCTGTAACAGGAACCGATCTGTTCTCCTTAGGATTGTTTCCTTTTAGCACTGAAATTATGGCCCTGTTATTGCTAATTAATTGCTAATCACAAACCTCTCGCTTCTCCTCATGCGTTGTTGTCGTTAATGCTGATCTGGTTTTGGAATATGTTCTATTGATTGGCGTATGTTCTGGAAGAGACAGCAGCTGGCTAGTAACAAAGATCAGAAGAATAGCTTCATCCAATTTATCCATCTACCTGCGTTTCCATTCCATCTTTTACGCGATCGATTCGAGTCTTCAGGTTTAGGTTTGGGACCAAAGTCGTTAGGTATAGGTTGGCTCTATAATCGCCATTTGCAAACCACCACACCCATGGCTAATCAATTCAGGAGGAATAGCTTTGTTCGATTATTCGACAAGTTTTGGATTACTTTGAATTAAGCCTAAACCAGGTAGAATTGTCCAGCATCGTTTCGAGCTTCTCGTCTGTTTTGGACAGAAATGCCCAATGCTCCAAGAAGTTCAAACCCTAACCCTAACCCTAACCCTAAAATCCTTGTTGTTCTGCATAGTTAAAGCAACTGCAAACCCAAAAACAAGCTTAATATAGGTAAATCCTCAGTTTTATGACTGCCATAAGTTTGTCAAAACGCTTGAGTTTCAATTCTTAGCTATCATTTAAGAGCCACAAGCTAAGATCTTCAATGGAGTGCAAATTTCTGCATGCACAAAATGGTCATTAAAAAACCCAGAAATTTTTACAGCTTAATCTGAAAACTATATTATAAGAGGCAACATCTTATACCTGGTAAGAATCCTATTCTAAAGCAAATGTAAATACCAGTTTAATAAGATGCTGTTCCCAGGGTTTTTTTTTTTTCCTTTTTGACATTCTGGTGAACAAATACAACAGCAAAATAAAGACTCAAAATTCAGCTGCAAACGTACACTCATAGCTAGTCACAAATTGTAAACACACAAAAAATTCCTGCTTGAAAACACCATCCAATATAGAGAGTGAACATTTGAGCCATAATAGCATCATGAGATGGTTAGCGCCAAGAAATAGACTCGCATGCCATTCTAATATCACATTTTCTGCAACAAATGATTCATACAATGTATATGTCAGGATAGTATCACAAAAGAATTCAACATCGAAATAATCGCGGATCTATACATGTATGAGAGGACTTTATAGCAATAAGAGCCTCATGTAGTATGTGAAAACACCTCAATCTGTATCATGCTCAAAAATTAAGTAGGAGCCCTTCTTTTTTTATTGCATTGACGGCATTTTATACCGGCACTCATATAATACTACATCCTTGTCAACCATCACTCTTCGCGAATCCTACATGACAGATGTACAACGAGAATGGGAAAGGAAAATGTATTGCAAAAGAACTGAAGACCATTTAGGGGGAGTATAACGCAGGAAGCAGTAAGAAGAGGTCATTCAAATCTAAAACCCCAAAATATAGATGATGATGATGATGACGATGATGATGATGACGATGATGGTGGTGGTGGTGAAGATCACACTGTAAAGACTTTGTATGCCCCCTTACAGGAACTGTGGTTGAGATGCTATCCTTGGCAAGTAAACTAGATCCACATATGAGCCATGAGATGTTAAGGATGACGGAGCTGTTTCCATGTTACAGGTTTCTAGCAATGAACTCCAATTATTGTCTCGAACATGCGAATATCCTCTTGATTCTCCAATCCCTAAGCATCCATGGTGCCTACTGTTGTTAAGGGACATGGGCTGTACATATGAACGTGAGCAAACATTCCCAAATGACTCTCGGGCATCTTCACCATTTGCTCTTCCCAGAGAGAATGCATTATGAGGCGTAATCGGCTCACCTAGCAGGTGCAATGACAAAGCATTAAGAGCTTGCTTTTCTGACACCTGGATCGATGGAGGGGCTGCTGACTCCATTTCCCATGTCATTGAGCTTTCTCTTGAATGTGAAGCTGAGGTCCCCCATTTGTTTGTCTGCATGTGGATATTAGTTTTTATGGGTGGAATTTGTCTACCACAGTTAGTAGATCGTATACTGCTAAGTGCCACTGGGTCAGCACGAGAATACTCCTTCCTTGACACCTCCTCTGTCTCGCTACTACTGCTACATTCAGTTGATCCCCTTGTATCAATCACTGTACAACATTATTTGAAAATCCATCAATAAAATAAATCCTGATCAAGTTTTGAAATATTATGTGCATGGCAATGGGAAAATGGTCGATGCAGAATCTGGATCCTAGATGCCTATATTGAAAATGTTTACACACAGCAATACAGAAAAAACTAAATACTCACTTGCATAAATATCTCATGACACTTTGTCTCCATAGAGATATACTAAATATGCATGCATATGTACATATTGATTGATCTTTTCAATATATAGATAGATAGATACAGACACACACAAATGTAGACTGAAAAGTTTCTGAGTTATGCATATATTATAAACCTGAGCTCGGGGATGCACTTGAAAATTGCAGCTGGAAGCTTCCTTGGCGAATCACTGGTACTCCTCTGAGCTCATTCTGATGATTAAGAGTTTGTTGCCTGGAGTCGGGGTTTAATCCTTCTATTGTGAAACCATTTCTGATGCTCTCACCCATGTGATGAGGAGCAAGTTGAGGATCATGCTGCAGTCCTTGCACTGTAAGATTGCTGTCAACACCACATAGAGCAGGGTGCTTAAGGTGATCTTCACTCAACCCAGTCATTGTTAATGCCTCCAGAGCGTGATGGTCAGAGAGGACGCCTTGATAGTGCAAGGCATGCCTCTCATCAATGTGCATGTTGCGATTGTCAAAAAAACATGAATCCACAATGATGCGATTTTGATCAAAGAGTGCCTTGAGCCTCAAATCACATTGAAGAAGCTTCTCAAAATGACGATTGAGCATACCCGCAGGAAACTGTATGGAGTGATGCCTGAAAAATAGAAACACCTTCCTTGAATATGCGTGTCGAATTTGCATATCCAGGAATTTCAACTATATAATGATAAGGACGGACAACAACAAACCTGGATATGGTAGCTTGTCCTTCAGTAAAATCTGATGTGGACTGCCATAATGTGTGCTTCCTGGGTTGGGGATTTATTTCTCTAAAGAACAGGGGGGGTCTTGACAACTGTATAGAGGAGAATGTATCACAAACGAGCTTTCTTAGCATAAAAGAAATGCAACAATTGAAATGAATACATACACATGCATGCACGCACACACGCACACACGCACATATATGTATATATGCAGACACACAAACACAGATAAACGTGTACATGGACAAAGGAAAACATATTACTTGCCTCAATGTCGAGAATAGCCGGTTCATCCTCGGGGAAACTAGCTCTTATGCCAGAAATATCTGACCACTGCACTTCCATCTTACTCTTGAGACTGCTTTCCAAAACCTCCCAGACAAGCTTTCGCTTCGCATAGTAACACTTTGCTACCAGATCTCCATCATAACGAGAAGTACACTGCAGTAAAAGAAGAAGATTACATACTACTACAACAAGGCTATACATTACCTAGAACGCCAGAAATTGGATTATTTAAACATATAAGAGTTGCCTTGTCCTCCTTTTAGAATAGGTAAGTCTTTCAGAATCTGACAAAGTAGATTCTACAATAGGAATCCACTAAAGAAGAGATACTTGAATGTCATTCTTGTCACTCTTGTAGACACACACACACAAACACACACCAATATTCACAATGTGTAGGTCTCTCACCTTAACACCCTTTCGGAATAAATGCAACGTGTTTGAAACTCTTACAAAGCAGATTCTATAATGCTAATCATTTAGCTCTCTGTATCATTTGTGACATATGCATGAAAGAGACGGGAAAAAGTAAGAAATTTGTGACATATGCATGAAAGAGACGAGAAAAAGTGCTGTACTTTTCATAGGGTTTGATGTATGCTCAACTTAAACCAGATTCATACTCTGAATCGATATAACTTTTAAGATCTAGAGTGCGTAACAGAGGAAGAGGTTCAGATCAAAGTGGAGATTGGTTGTCCCACTGTTTGGTGCACGATAGACTATCGGTTCGATACATCAATGTAGCATATACTATGGGCCAAGTGACGTATGTGTAGGATAGATGCATGAAAATGAAGATTTTAATTATGGCCCTATGCCTATAGCCTATTGGCTAATTCATTAGATCTAAAGACTACTAATTAACCAATCTGATCTATAGCCTCCTAGATAAAATAATTTGATAAGCCCATTACAGAGGGAAAGAAAGAAACCATTTCAACAAATTCATTGATCTTCCAAGCAGAAAAATCCAGTCTTGTAGAACTTGAAGGTAGACTGGTACACTTCATCTTCACAAATCCTTTGAGTAATATAGAAAAATCAATATTGCCCAAGATGAAGAGAAGAATTCAGCGCAAGTATGAAGTCGAAAGGTTTGTTTTCCTTACCTCCCATGTTCCGACACGTAGCTTCATGGCTGGAAAATTGGCAGCTTTAAGCTTATCCTTGTCTGAGAATGCGGTATTCCTGAGCCTATTCGATTTCCCAACTTTGTCACACCTCTCCAAACCTTCTTCATCATGCTGTGCAAGCTTCCTTTGTATAAGGTCTACCAATGACGGGCTCTTCCGCAGGGTCAAACCCAGCGGGCTAGGACCAGTCAGAAGATTGAGATGACTATTACTGGGCACTTCCGTTATCATGGAGTCGCCGTCTTCGTAACATGGATCGTCGGAGAGATCACATGGTTTGGCTAAAGGTCCTTGCACAGAGGATAATGGAAAGCTCTCCATCACTTCTCTCCCTTGAATTGACTGGGTCTGAAGAGCCACAACAACACGGGTAAGTAGACGAAAACGTGCATGCAAATGCCAAAGAGAATACGCAAATGCGTCAAATCGATGGATCTGCTGTATCAAAAACTCCATAGTAGATACAATACGACATGAATCGAAAAACACTTCTAATCTGATGGCGATAATCAAAGATAGATTTGAAGGATCGAACCTGAAATTTCTGGGTTTCATGGCAGAACTTGGCCCTTTTCAGGCAGGGAAGATCAGATTCAGTGTCAGGGCTGAAATACAAGCCGTTCTCAACCTTTGGAACCTTCACTTCGCTTCCTGCTAATGACGACGACGACGACGAAGAAGAAGAAGACACAGTGGAATGAATCAGCTGTAGAGATGGCATGGCGGCGAGATTGAAAGGCTTGCTGTTACTCGCATCAGGGGCGCGATAGTAGCAAGGACTCAACAAAGGGTGTTTCTCCAGATTGGAAGGAACCATCATGTTGCCGTAGGATCCCATACCACAGGGGCTATGGCGAGGCCAAAAAACTCTTCTGCCGTCGTATACAGAACGATTGCTTCTCTCAGAGATCTTGCCCTTAGGGTAGACAGGCAGGAATTGTCCAAGAAACGTATACGGTATCTGTGGAGAAGGTAGATAAGAAAAAGCGAGAGAAAGGACAGATGGATATGGTTTTTTGAGGCCCTGCAGACACGGGAACACGGCGCAAAGACGCAGCCTTCAGAAACCCTAATTCTTGCTGTTGGGGGCGCAAAGCAGGGAGAAGGAGGAGGTGCTGCTTTGTACCCCCGAAACCGAAGCGATCGAAGAAGAAGAAGAAGAAGAAGAAGAGCGCAGCGCAAACAGAGACGAGCCACAACAGAAAGATCACTGACCTCAACACCATCCACGCATCGCACAGCGACAAAAAGCTATGTCTCTCTCTCTCTCTCTCTCTCTCTCTCTCTCTCTCTCTCTCTCTCTCTCTCTCTCTCTCTCACTCCTGCAGTTCCCTGCTTCTGCTTGCCGTGTATTTCTATGGAAGCTTGGAGCTCCTTTTCCCGTCTGTCTCCTTCCCCTTCCCTTCTCTCCTTCCTTTTGCTCTGTACATGGGACAGGGATGACCTAAACTTCTCTTTCGATTAAAGAAAACGCGAAGAAAAGGGCGATGCCCGCAGAGTTCGTTTTGTTCTCTTCTGCGTCCTCTGTTTTCGCGTCGCTGAGGGACTTTGGAGAAGACGATGACGTGGACGCTGACGTGGACGCGCAACACGTGGATGCTGACGTGGACGCTGACGTGGATGATGACGTGGATGTTTCCGGAAGTCCACACCGCCACGTCATCCTCCCCACGTGACCATGCCCCCATGTGACCGACCCCACACCATCCACATGCATGCATACATGCCATCATACATGCGCGCACGCATGCATGCATGCCATCATACATGCGCGCACGCACGCATGCATGCCATCGTACATGCATGCAGGCATGCCTACACACGTGCACGCGCGCGCGCATGCACATGGATATGCACGTGCTCCCATGTGACTGGCCCCTGCAACATCTCCATGCATGCATGCATAACGATGCACACATGCATGCGTGCATGCATGCATCCACACGCATGCACACACACGCATGCATGTGCACATGCATACATCCACACGCATGCATGCATACATTCATATGCACGCACGCATGCATGCACACATCCATGCACACATGCATGTGCACATACATACATCCACACGCATGCATGCGTGCACACATACACACACATGCACGCACCCATGCTATGCACACACACGTGCACACATGCAAGCATGCATGCCATGCATACACACGTGCACACATGCATGCCATGTCATGCATCCATACATCCATAGACACATCGGCACATGCATGCATGCATAGAGCGTAACATCCACGAGCTCCTGGTTCTGCAGACAGACGCACAGAAGAGCGTAAGTTTTGCAGGCGTTTTCGCGGATGTTACGAGCGAGTTTTTTGTGTTTTGATTTTTGTTTTCCTTCGTTCGCGTTTGTTTTTTGTTTTTGTTTTTTGGCGAAGGAAGATCGTCGGAACCGTTTCCTTCTGTTTCGAAGAATTGATCGAGGTCTTCGTCGATTCGCAATATGCCATTAAAATTGTTTTTTACCGTCCTTCTGGAAGCGAACATACTTCTGGTGTGATTTGTGTATCGATCTCTCGAATGCTCGAGTCATTCTCGATTGCGTCTGCGGCTTGCAAAAGTATGGTTCATTCTATGCATGCATGCATGCATGCATGCATGCATGCATCCATCCGCGCACACATGCTCGTACATGTGTGCCCATGCCCATGTCGCGCAGACAGAGTGCCCATTCCTCAGAGACACTGTTGGATCCTGATCTTTCTCCTCTCTTTTTTTTTTCTCTCTTTCGTCTCGGGCTTCTCTTCACCGATCTCATGAAATCGAACACGGTGCTTGTGGAGTGGTTCCGCCACGCTCCGAAAAACATGCTTGATCGCACATTCTCCGTTTGTAAGCCAGCAGACATTCGATCATTCGATCAGATCAAAAATATACTTTTCCTCGCCCTTCGTCCTAAGCCCCGATAAACGCCCGAGGGTAGATCTAATCGTAAGCAGAGATAAAGAAATAGCAAAAGCTTTCCCGCGTTTCTAAGGCCTTCGCTCCAATTGCCATGACCCATGACCAGCGAATCCATTCGAGGAGTTTCGCTCCGAATCGAGCCCGAAGAAGGGCATGAATTAAAAACAAACACAAAAGAGGCAGGTTCAGGATTCCCCCCCTTGCAAAAAGAGGTATGCATCAGAGGGAGCCGAGAAGAATCTTTCCCGATCCCAAGGGAGCACGATAAGGAAGGGAGATTCATGCAAGATTCCATTGTTGGGGGGGCAAAATTAGGGAGATTCATGCAAGATTCCATTTTGGAGGCACCTCCCTCGGCTTCGATCCAGGTCGCATCGCTCCACGATCTATCTTTCGTGGAGTCGGGCTTTGGCCGAAACATGTGCCTTTCGAAGGCCGCGCTTTTGTCCGCTTTCGTCGTACGAATGGGGTTAGTTTATTTCTGTTTTTGTCACCATCATCATCATCATCATTGTTGTTGTTGCTGTGATTTTAATTGCCGCGATTGTTATATACTTCCGATGCTCGCAAAAACGATGTGCCCGATTCGTGCCACGATCTCGTTTCGGCCGATCGCATGCCGGCGAATTTTCGGACCGAAGATCGAATGATGATGATGGTGGTGAGATGATGAGGTGATGGTGGTGGTGGTGATGATGGTGGTGATGATGGTGATGGTGATAATGATGATGGTGATGTTGGTGATGGTGGTGGTGGTGATGATAGTTATGGTGGTGATGATGATGATGATGATGATGATAATTATGGTGGTGGTGATGATGATGGTGATGGTGATGATGGTGATGGTGATGATGATGATGATGGTGGTGATTCTGATGATTATGAGGATGCATGTGTGTGCATGCATGTATGTCTGCATGCATGTGTGCATGTGTGCATGTGTGCATGTATGTATGCATGGGTGCATGGAATGTGGGTCCATCCACTACATACATAATGAGATATGTGAAGCTTAATTTTTATGAGCGGCATTCCCGCGATCGCGGATTAGAGCACACGACGATTAGCGCCCGCTACCTAATCCTAACCCTAACCCTAACCCTAACCCTAACCCTAACCCTAACCATAATCCTAGTCATAAATCGTAATGATTTCCGCGTCTTTTCTTTTTTTTTTCTCCTTTTTGGTTTTCTTCTTCCAGACTCTCTGATTTCTCTGCAGTGTGAGGTCTTGGGTTCAAATCCTGACTGCCTTTTGGGCATGAACCGCGTTTGGAAGAAGAAGAGAGCGGGGTTCATACGCACACTGGCAGATCGAGAATAACGTGGGCGGTTTTTCCTTGCTTCTTTTTTTTTTCCGGAGTTTTCCGTTTCTCTATTCCACCGAACGAGAACAACTGGCTTTGTCTTCTTGTGTATACATACATACATACATACATACATACATACATACGCATCTATCATCGAGAATGCTGATGATGATGATGGTGATGGTAGTGGTGATGATGATGATGGTGATGATGATGATGATGATGATGGTAAAGATGATGATGAGGAAGAGGAGGATTGCATTCTTGGGGACCTTCCAAAGAAGGAAGACATGTTCTCTCCACATGAATGAAACCTGGGGTAGCTGGTAAAAAAACCACACAAGGAAACAGCCCGTGAACTGCCAAAAACAAGATACGACTATCATATACACAAGTTTCAAACCTCACAACCTTGTTTAGAGAGCCAATTATTCTAACCGATCGGTCAAACATAAACTCACAACGTAATTGCCCACGTATATAGATTTTAATATATTTTTGTTGATGTCCCAGAAACTTCTGCAACGCATCCCCCGTCCCGGAACTGTATAAATACAACGGTTCATTTCTGGCACTTCAGAGAGAGATATTAAATGTAGATCTGCTAGCATTTACATCACGAGCTTATGTTCAATCAATCGGTTAGAATAATGGGCTCTTTAAATAAGGTCGTGGGTTGTATTAACGAATTACAAATTGTGTATATATTGTATCTTGATTACAGCTACGAGAATGCACTCTTTGTAATGAGAAAGTCAGTTTTGTTTTCAAAAGACTACCAAAAAACCATCCAAACTATTGATGATGCAACTCGCACAGGGTTTAATGGCGACGATTCTGTTGGCTTCAGGAAAGCATACATTCAATACAAATACATACAATATAATACATACAGACAGCACGAGGTTTCCCGAAGCTCGATGCCCTTTAGAAGCTTGAGGAGACAAAAAGCGCAGAATGAGTCAAACAGGTTCGAGGAATGTGGAAGGTCCACAGACGCGAGAACCCGCAATTTGGAGCTTTAACTTAATGCACATACAATGATTCATAGAACATACATCATATTATCGACCGATCATGCATTCACATAACTAACCAATCAACCCTTTCTCAATTCCGATCTTTATCTGCTTCCGCCCCTTTGTTTCTGGATCGATTACGATCCAATCGATCAGTTATTTGGTCCATGAACTTATTGATCTACCGACCAATTGATTGATTCGACAATGCGCCAGCTTTCTAAGGATCGGAGGCATATCAATCGGTAATTACAAAAGGCGAACGCTGAGCATCGAAACAGTACTTTTAAAGACAATTTCAAGTGTTTATTCCGCACACACAATCGTCCCGAATTCCGACGATTAATAATAATAAGATCATATGAACAGGATTAAAACTACGATCTTGTCCATGACAAGAGGACGCGAAGCAAACACATGACAAGCACGTGGTTCTCGAGCATTTGCACGATTCATTGCCCTTTTCGCTCTCGGATTCTGCGATCCAGAGAACATTTAATTAACCAAATTGTTTTGCAGCAAAAGGATCCATCTGCCTTCTAGAAGGGGGGCTATATTCCCTGTATATGTCTTTGCCGGTTCATTCGATGTTTCATATGTTACTCTTTGTTCTCAACAATCTGAGCATAATCAAAGAATGCCAAAGTTTGTTCCAATTAGAAAATTTTGAAGGCCCACACATAGATGCATATATACATACATAGATATATATATAGAGAGAGAGATGTAGATTCAGAAAAAGGAAAGAAAACCCAGGAATCTGCGGCTTTCAGCATCGAGCAGCATTTCCCTTTCAAGCGCGAGGAATGAATCGGTGGCTTTGATCGCCGATTTCTTCGGTCCTAAGCTACAAAACAAAACCAAAAACAAGGGCTGGAATTAGTTGTTTAAGGACTAAAATACAAAGCAAAAACAAAAGCAAGAGCTGGAATTATTTTAAAAGACGAAGTAGCACTGTAAGGAGAAAGGTTAACTAACCGATTGAACAAAGGAGGCCCACCACTTCATCATCAGCAACAGTTGTTTCGGCTGATACCAATAGAAAGAATGGATCTTTTCTCTTTGGTGGGGGGAAAGGAAAAAACAAAGAAACACAGACACGTGATGAGAATCGGCATCTTTACGGCATTTTTGAAACCAGCCACTTGCTCAGATCCAAAATTTTGAGACATTTTCCTCCAAATTGTTCAAAGGCTGACTTGATCCCAAGTCCTCTCGCATCGTCGGGAGACAGCATCACATGCTTTTCCCCTGTGTTTTGCTCATGCTGTGCTTTTTTTTTTTCCCCCTCTCTTTGAATCATCAATCGCCCTCTTCTACATCTTCTTCACCATTTCCAGCATTCCAAAATAATCCGCTAATTCATACGAACCTCGGCTTTCAGCAGCAGCGTATCTAAGCTTTGTCGCGGTTTACACTCTGGTCTGCTTTCTGTAGATCTTCAGATGCTTTTGAATGTATATCCCTGTATCTGCCAGCTTGATTTGAAGCCATTTGACATTGCCTACAGTTGCCAAACATATCAATCTCAGGCTTGAAAGAATCCTCACTTGCTGTATATGCACTTCCAGCTCTTCGCTGCCTTTGGTACCTTCCAGATATTTTCTCGTTTTCATTATATTCAAACTTAGTCGACAGTTCTGCTGACCTCTCTCAGCCAACTTGATTGTATTTTGACAGTTTCTGCTGACCTCTTTCAGCTCAACTTGATGTACTTTGACAGTTTATCACCAACATCACCTTTGTGTCTAATTGGGGTCTTCCATTTGCGGTGTTATTTTCTTCATAGGATGTCAACTCTTCTTTGAAATATCTGATGCCCACTAGTATAGCCCATTCCCACTGTCAAAGATTCATTCCCTTCTCATCACGAGCATGTCTCATTCTGCGAATGTATCACCAAGAAATTTATCACCATTTCTTGGATGCACATACTAACAGTAGCAATGCTTTTCAATTGATAATATTTGACTTAACTACCTTTGATGACGCCCTTGAAGGCTCACTTCAAAAAGTTGTTCAGGAGATGTGTTGTCCGTCTCATGAGCTACATTGTCTGATTCTACCATGCAGTTTCTCGAAATGCCTTTAAAACAATCAATACTGTCCTGTTCTTACACTGACTAGTTCAATTGACAATGAAAAACATCAATAGAAAGGAATAGGGCATACTGATGATAGCCCTTGAAGATTGAACATAAACCCAGCTCTTTATTTATCACTTACCACCATATAAATTCCCTTTTAATTTTTTGCAGATTCACTGTTTCCAATTGGGTAATATTACTATTCAGGTAGTCTCTGCTCCAGTATTTTGTAGTGATTTACCAATGAGATGAGAATAAAGATCATTTTAGAAAACATGAGAAAATAAAAACATAAAGATGTATTCAATACACCTGTAAACGATTATCTGATCTCTCCTCGAAGTGCGATGAGAACTAAAGAGATCCAACAAAATCACAACACAATCTTCATTTGTTTTGGATGTACTAATGACATATTTTACTTGATCAATTGAAATCGACACAGTGTAAGCATTACATACCTTTAAGAGCCAGAAGTACTTGATATTGCATGATGAAGTACTTTATTAAAAGAATGTTCTCAAACCTCTTATCTCTCTTGCTCCCTCTCATAAAAGAATATGCAAGGATGTTATCGAACATGAGCATGGAAAATATACATTTTCGCTCTATTTGAGCTTCCCACAGAAATCTGGGAGATCCAATACAGTAATGCGTGCATTTGCAGCTGCAGCTTCACGCTCAGGCGGCGTATTATACCCCCATGTACCTATATTACATCACATATAAGTAGCAATAATGGCTTATTTGATTAGCAATGGTAATAAGGTAACCAAGTCACAAATTGCAATTCAAAAAAGCCAATTTAGAAAGATAACGAATCATATGGTAAGACTTCAAACAGCTATCATAAAACAAATCCGTTTCCAGATAAAGAAGACCCTCTCTAGCTAATTGTTTCTTTACCAAGATAAAGGTTCCATTTGTCCAGAACTGGATCTTTGATCACATTATACAAAGTGGCCAGCCTGTCTTCCACGAAACTAAAAACATAGGAGTGAAGCACTTTCAGTAGAAAAGAAAAAAACGTCTTGAATCAAAAGCTAATGAGAACTTACTGCAGAATCAAATCTTGATGTTCAGGCTGCTTCTGAAGCTTTTTCAGGACTTCAACTTTCGGCCTAAAATTACAGCCCATTCATCACAAAAACCTTTCAAAAACAAGTACTCCTGTTCCGGTGATTTACATAAAACATGTGGATCCCTGGAAAACACTTACCCTGAGCCAAGCCCATAAATGAGTTCAGAGGGGAAGTCAACACCAGCAATCTCTTTTAGCAAGATTTGGGCAAACCGCGCCTGTTACAGGCTCATATTAGCCTTCAACTTCACAATCTGGTTTTTATAAACTTTACAGATGCCATACAACCCAAGGTTTAGGAAACACAGCACAAAAAGCCTAGCTTCTCTATTGACCCTTAAAATGTGGCCGATCAACCAACACTAACACCTTCTCGAGATACCTAAGGTGCAAATGCAAAGCAGTGACTCACATCTTATGCTAGATGCATTTTAACTTTTTCCAAAAAAAAGAGTTCACAACTTACCTCCAAAAGTGTTTAGGAATACAACATTAAAAAGACTTAATATAAAGAACAATAGGGGAGAGAAAAAAGAATAGCACAAGTGAAAAACATGCAAAAGCATTAAAAAACCAACAGAAAAAGATAGGGCAGTAAAAACAAAATATATTAACGATCTCCAAAAAAAACAGGTCAAACTCACAAAATCCCAGGCTGTGCTTCCTTAAAAAAGAATAGGCAGATTAATACTAAAGAACCAGAAAGAGAGCAATAAATTTAAGATAAATGAAAGTAATAAGAAAATTATGGGATGAATCTTGTCCTAAAACATCAAATATGTTAGGAATATTGAGATGAGGGAGAGGAAACTAACACTCTACTTGCGAGTTTTGTGGCATTTTAATGACAGTAGGTGAAAGTATACCTGACAGGATTCACTTGAAAATGAATCAAGAAGTGACTTTATGTGTCACGTCTTAGATGGAACGAGCGATCATACCAAAAGAAGGATAGTGTCACTCAGTCAAATGCATAGGCCTTCAAGTTCCCTATCACTTGCCTCTAGTCCAAGAAGACCATATTAAATGAAAAGAAGTATTTAAGTTCACAATGTAGACTCTTGTGCATTCCATAGGTTAAATTTTCTATTAAAATATGTGGGAACAAATGTGGTGGAAACTAAAAAAACATCATCATTGGCAAAAAAATTATAATATTATTTGCAAAAGCAAAGACGGTTTTAACAATTTATTGCAAGTATGCCAACCTAGAGCTCTTGAAGCCTATTAAGACGAGGTCAATGTTCATAATGATTCAGTGCTTCACACAAGTTTGAAAAACTTCGAGGCAAATTGTGGTTTCAGACTCACGGCTTGCATTAAGGTTTAAATTGTGCAATGTTAATAGTTAAACTCATTTAACACTTTTTTCTATTGAGTTAGTTGATCCTTAGGGTTTAAATAGAGTGTGCTTGCAGCTATACACTATGGATTTACAAACGTATCTTAAATGCATCCAAAATTGCTAGATTCTTAGATGCTTAAGATGCGTAAATGTGCCGAATCTTATACATCTCCCTTAAATGTGTTTGAACTAAACCTCAAAACATGCCTCCCCTTACATATCTTTGCTCAATATACTGAGAAAAATGAAATCACAAATTTCCTTAAAGTACTTCATCCAGTCACTACAAAGTAGCACCTCCCAACAACTAGCTGAAAGTGTTGAATATAATGAATGGAGAATAACAATCAAGGGAAATCCTATTTCTGACATTGAGGAAACGAGCTAATCTTTCTTTTTAGACACAACAATACCCTCGATTACGATACTAATTACATAGCCAACACTTTTAACGCATACTTTGCCCTCTCCATACTCCATTATCAAATTTCACAACTGCCCATAAGAGAATAGTTTACCTGTTTTGTCGTAACAATGTAGATTTTAGAAGTTGCGAATTTAAGGGCATCTACAACACCAGGGTAGAACCTACAGTTACAAAACTCGTGTAAGCATGCATAATTAGTCGGAATAAACAAGTTTGACAGCTGCATTGACCTGTTTGCACAAATCCAGCCTTGAATATCATTTGAAATCCACTCGTCACGAACCATTCCAAAATATTCAATCAAAGCTTCTCGATCAGTTTCACCCCAATCATTCATTATAACCGGCTTAATTTGAGCCCATTGATTCAAGATTTTCTCAACAGTCACCCCATTGCTTGCCTTCATTTTAAAACAGACAACAGTACTATTACATTCAGCAAAGTTAAGCTTATTTTAAAGTAGCTTCCAGATGAGCCAATCATCATCTACCGTACTGATGATTTTCGAGATTCTGGTAGTCTTGATTCAAGCAACAACCGCACAAGTAGCACGTTCTCGTACCCAGTCTCTACAACTGGCCGAACCTAGATCAGCATTTAAGGGAATGAGAGCTCACTCACAATTAGTTTTAAGGATGAATCATATAAGTACTCTTGATTAAACTCACCCTTTCCATAGCTTCTAAAATCCATGAATCCAAAGCACTATCGACATTCACAAATATCTCAGGCCACCTCTGCTTTGCAGCCTTCAAAGAATGTCAAAATCTTAAGAAAGAGATGCATGCTTTAGCATCTATTCAAGTGTGTAAAAGCATACCGAAATAGACAAAAGTTTCAACCTTGACGGTACGATGTATGTATCCACAAACATATGTGCATGTGTAGGTGCATATTTTCGACGGGTTAAAGTTTAAGAATTACATGGACTGACTTACTGGGATAGTTTTTTCAAGCTGTATTTTTCATGGGAATGCCGATCATGTTTATGCATAACAAATCAACATATATGCCATGCATTCATGAGTGTGCATCATTGCATCAGTACTCAAAGCAGTATGTTCTTTCAATTTTCTCTAGACAGTTCCCAAGCTCGACCCTCATATGTCTATGCATAACAAATCAACATATATGGCATGCATTCATGAGTGTGCATCATTGCATCAGTACTCAAAGCAGTGTGTTCTTCCATAAATGACAGCTCAACTTTCTCTAGAGAGTTTCCAAGCTCGACCCCCATATGTCTATCCATAACAAATCAACATATGTGGCATGAATTCATGAGTATGCATCATTTCAGTACTCAAAGCAGTGTGTTCATTCACATATGACAGCTCTATTTTCTTTAGAGAGTTTCCAAGCTTTGACCCTCATAGCTCTCTCTATCTATCTATCTATCTATCTATCTATCTATCTATCTATCTATCAATCTATCTATCTATCTATCTATCTATGTGCTAACCTTGAGCGCAGACATTGAGCTCTCTCCGCAGCTATCACAGAGGACTCCATCGAAGTCGAGGGCATACAGGTGGTTCTGAGGCCCATCCTCCATCTCCTCTTGCTCCGAGACCAGATTACTGTGCACAAGATCGACAGCACAAGCAGAACAGAGTCTCACATAAATCTGTCTATATATATCTACATATCCAATCCCATGCAGAATGTGTGTGTAGAAATGTGTCCCAGAGTTCTCTTGCGACCAATGACACAACCACATTGATCATGTGAATTGATCAGATGTTGTTCCTGTGCCATTCAGTCGATGGATCGATGGATTGATGAATCGCAGAATCGAAGAATTCACAACATGGGTCATGTGAATTGATCAGATGTTCCTGTGCGATTCAGTCGATGGATCAATGAATCGAAGAATTCACAACAGGGATCGTGTGAATCGATCATACGTTCCTATGCGATTCGATTGATGAATTGATGGATCGATGAGTCGATGAATTCACAACATGGATCGTGTGAATCGATCACATGTTGTTCCTGTGCGATTCAGTCGATGGATCGATGAATCGATGAACTCACAACAGGGATCGTGTGAATTGATCAGATTTTCTTGTGCGATTCAATCGATGGATCGATCAATCTCCATCAATCAATCGGCTCATCTTCGTGTGTCCAAGTGCACGATAAAACGTTTTCATGCACATCGATCTTCCAATAGTAACTCTTCATGTCGTGTGTCTGAATGGCTGACCATATTTGCCCGATTCGATCCATCCATAAAGCTCATTGATTCATAGATCTCCATGGTCACACTCTTGTTCGAAGCTCGAATGGTTACTGACGATTCCATATCAAATCTCAATGGTGAAAGTTTTTGTGGCGGTGTGAATATGCTCAACGATTCCATATCAAACCTCAATGGTAGAAAGTTTTTGTGGCAATGTGAATCATACTCTTGCAACAAGGTGGAGTAGTGCAAATGTAAATTAAATGAGAAAAAAAATATCAAGAGATACCAAAGCAAGACAAAGATAATTATCAATCGAACTTATCACACCGTAACTGATTGGGATCAAGTACAAACCCGTGCATTCGAAAATCTTCGTAACTTATGTTGTTCACCTTGATCGGGATCACACTACTTAAAAGTTTTTCCAAAAACTTACAAAACAAACTTGTCCATGTATGACACAAGCCAATTAAATCTGTCTCGTCAAGCTTCATTCAATCTTGGCACAAGCCAATAAAGCCTAGCTTGTCAATGTATGATTTCCTTGTATGTATAAGGCCTAAATTTCTATCTGGTTAGCTTGGCTGAATCTACTAACTACTTCATGCTCCACTCCAATCACATGTATATAATGCGCTTCTCTTTTGGTTCTACAGATGCATCAAATCATTTCCAAAGCGATGCTCCAAGCCAATACAACCAATCTCTTGCAACAAACCTTTTGGTCATGTTCACAATCACAGTGACAAACATTCCAGGCATGAACATTTTGTATTTCTATTTCTCCCAATGCTTCACCATGTCCAAGCTACTTAGTGGCTGTGCAGAAGAGTTTATGGTTCAGGGTTTAAGTCCGAGCTAGGTTTATAACACTTAGGGCTTAAATGGTTTTGATGCGTGTAAATTATATGATTTTTAGGTAGCTGTATTTAGCAGATTAATTCTGGTAATGGGCACTTATCCATCCAATCATCAAGTCTGAGACAGGCTTATTACTGCTATCATTTAGGGCTTGAAATGGTTTTGATGCGTGCATGTTATATGATTATTAGGTAGCTGTATTTAGCAGATCAATTCTTGATATGGATACTATCTAACCATCAAATCTGGGACATGTTTATTTCTGCTATCCCTTAATTGTTTAGGTACCTGTATTTAGCAGATCAGTTTCTTCTTATGGGCACAATCCAATCATCATACCAATGGGGAGTTCAAGTCACATTGGCCATCAGTCACAACTGCCACACATTACCGATGAGATGAATTCAAGCTTGTCGAAATTCACTGCGCATTTTGCCCAACATCACTGCAACTGGCTTCATCACAATCCCATGATCCAGAAATATACATGTCGGCCTTCAAGTTGCTACTACAAATGTGGTTTAATCGATGTACCAAGCTGCGAATTTCTGTTTCTGAGCTATACAATTCATAGATTCTTCAGAATATGCATATATGCATTCAGTAGCGACAACCAACGACGAATCCACAACAGATTTCTCTCGGCAGAATTATATCAATCTTTCAAGTTCTTACTTAACTTTCAACGTTGAGAAAACTCAAAGCAGAATTCGTTAGTTCAGGCTTTCTTTCTTCTGCAAATTGCATCCCTTCTCCAGAAACATATGATTGATAATACTTTCACTACATAGATTCTGCCACTATGTTGACAATTCCCATTCCCAATGTAATTAGCTGCATAACCGGTATTTCTCTCTGCACAATACTAACTTCAACCTTGAGAAAGACTGAAGGCAGATCTGGTTAGTTCAGACTCTCTTCCATCAGCACAATTCTCTTCTCCAGATACATGTGATCGACATACTATCACTGTCAATTCTGCCACTACATTGAAAGCTTCCATTCCCAATGTGATAGACAGCTGCTTTGATCCTATCTTTTGTGTAAGGAGGAAACCCATACTGATAATGAATCAAATGAAATCAGATACGCCGTAGCAATTGAAAATGTCCATTAGACATCTCAGACTAGAATCCGGAATCCAGTATCTGATGAATTTGTGGAAGGGAAAACTTGATTCTGATCATCACTTCCATGACCAGGGAGAGTCTTTTAGGCATTGGACACCCACTGGAGTTGCAGGAAACAGTATCTGCGCACAGCAAACTGTGCAACTGCAAGACTTCCATAGTAAAATCCCTATATATAGCCTCCTCGGCCACGTAGCGAATTGTAAGCACCGAACCCGACGCTTAAATTCAACAATCTTGCATGACCAAACCTTTGAATCAAGACGGTTGAAGCTGTAGATACTGTTCGTCGGATTTTACATGCAAAATAGAGTTCCTATTCAGTGTAAACGTTCAACTTTTGTTTAGAATCTAAATTTCCGGTTTCACTCCCGCACTTTCAACGAAGTTTTGCTTGAAAAACAGCTCTAGCTGCCGAATTTGTGTTGCCAAAACCACCAAAGAGCGCATTAGTTTGACGTCCAGTCGATCAAATCGGCAGATCTACCCCAACGCTTAAGGACCGAGCAGATCTACGGGAGAACAGACCATAAATGGATTCCCAAAAACGGGAAGACGTTCGATGAGCGCCAAAAATGGGCCACGGAGGCGACAAATTAATCAGATAGGAGCGAAAGACTAATTTCTGCAATGGTCGATCAAAGCCGAAGCTCAGATGAACTATGCACACAAGAGCTCATCATCTTTGTCACCGGGGGGCGAATCGAAGAAAGAGGGAACGAAACAGAAAGAGAAGGCGAGGGAGGAACGAAGAAGAACCGGAGAGATGGAGATGGAAGACGGAAGACGGAAGATGGACGATCGGAGCCTCAGCCGGTGAAGATTTGTGCATCAAGAAGATGGAAGTTTCAGACATATGCTTGTCATTAACTCAGAAGTTCGCATCACAGGCATCTGCATCTCCGTCTCCGTCTCCATCTCCGCCATGGTCGAGCTTGCTGAGAGCTTCCAGAGCTTGCTCGTCCCTTTTAATGGCGACTGAGAAACCCTAGAGTCCAGCCTTTCACATCGTGGGCGAATTCACACCATAGCTGCTTCTTCTTCTTCTTCTTCTTCTTCTTCTTCTTCTTCTTCTTCTTCGACTTCGTACTTGACTTGGTCAAGTTCCTTGACTTTTCTTGATGGCTTGAACATACTAAACCCTAAACTCTAAACCCTAAACCCTAAATTCTGAAGCCTACACTCTAAACCCTAAACCCTAAAATTCTGAAGCCTAAACTCTAAACCTTGAACCCTAAACCCTAAACGCTAAACGTTGAACCCTAAACCCTAAACCCTAAACCCTAAACCCTAAACTCTGAACCCTGAACCCTGAACCTTGGTCAAATAGATTGACTTAGTTTGACTCCCATCCTTGAACTGGTCGGTTTGCTTGACTTGGCACGATGACTTTGCAATTTATCGTGTCTAGAGGTGTGAACCCTAAACCCTAAACCCTAAACCTTAAACTTTGAACCCTGAACCCTGAACCTTGAACCCTAAACTCTGAACCCTGAACCCTAAACCCTAAACTCTGAACCTTGAACCCTGAACCTTGGTCAAATAGATTGGCTTAGTTTGACTCTCATCCTTGAACTGGTCGATTTGCTTGACTTGGCACGATGACTTTGCAATTTATTGTGTCTAGAGGCGTGAACCCTAATCCCTAAACTCTGAACCCTAACCCTAAACCGTGGTCAAGTAGATTGACTTAGTTTGACTCTATCCTTGAATTGGCTGGTTTGCTTGACTTGGCGCAATGACTTTGCAATTTATCATGTCTAGAGGCTTGAACCCTAAACCCTAAACTCGGAACCCTAAACCCTGAACTATGGTCAAATAGATTGGCTTAGTTTGACTCTATCCTTGAACTGGTCGGTTTGCTTGACTTGGTGCGATGACTTTGCAATTTATCGTGTCTGGAAGCTTGACTCAGCTTGGCCTCGTGATTCATCTTCTCTAAAAGGCTTGACTCACCTTGATTACTTCCTCCTTGACCTGGCCTGAATGCTTGACCAGACTTTAATTTGGACTTGGCTCGGTCAGATTGCTTGACTCTGCTTGACTTCCCTGCTTGATTGGTCTAAAGCTTGACTCGACTCGACTTTGCACTTAACTTCACTTAACATGATCCTCGTCTTTGCTCGGCACCACACGGGCAATAAGAAGGGCACAAACTTTGGATTGATTAGAGGCTTGTGTTAGTGGATTCTGATAGGATCATACCAAGAACTCCAGATCGATCACAGGCTTGTCTCGAAGGATTCCGATAACACCAGAACAAGAACTCCAGATCGATCAGAGGCTTGTGCCAACAGATTCCAATAGGTTTCAGAGCAAGAGCTCAGATCGAGGCTCGTGTCGACAGATTCCAAGTGGATCGGAACAAGAATTCCGAATCGATTGATCGGAGGCTTTGTGTCGACGGTGGATTTCGACAGGATCACGAGAGCAGGAATTCCGGATGGATGGATGGATGGATGGATCACAAGCCTGGGTCACCAAAATCAGCTAGGATCAAAAGAACAAGAATTCCGAATCGAGAAGAACAAGAATTCAGGACCGATCGATCGATCGGGGGCTCGTGTCAGTAGATTCTGACAGGATTAGAAGAATGAGAATTCCGGATCGATCGATCGAATCGATCAGGAGGCTTGGATCGGCTGATTCCGATAGGATTAGACGGACGAGGATTCCGGATCGATCGATTCGAATCAGAAGAACGAGGATTCCGGATCGATCGATTCGAATCAGAACAACAACGAGGATTCCGGATCGATCGATTCGAATCAGAACAACAACGAGGATTCGATCAATTCGAGGATTGAAGAACGAGAATTCCGGATCGATCGATTCTAATCAGAAGAACGAGGATTCCGGATCGATCGATTCGAATCAGAAGAACGAGGATTCCGGATCGATCGATTCGAATCAGAAGAACGAGGGTTCCGGATCGATCGATTCGAATCTGAAGAACGAGGATTCCGGATCGATCGATTCGAATCAGAACAGCGAGGATTCCGGATCGATCGATTCGAATCGATCGGAGACTTGTGGCGGCGGATTCCGATCGGATCGAGGAGGCCCGTTGCTTAGCTTGGAAACCGTGGAAGGCCCAGAAATCCACAAAACAGTTTGCAGGTCTCATGGCGTGCTTTGCAAGGCGAGCGAGCTATGGCGGAATCAAGATCGGGGCGGAGCCTCTCTGTATATATATATGTAGCCGTCTCCGGGTCCGAGCTCTGCAGAGCTGTGATCGGCCATGGCCATGGCCTTCGTGGGCACCCGCGACGCGCAGTTCTTCCTCAACGGCGCCCCCTTCCACGTCCATGGATTCAATGCTTACTTCCTCATGGCCGTCAGCGCCCAGGTCGATGGCCGATCCAAGGCCGTAGAGGTCCTATCCCAAGCCTCCTCCCTCGGCCTCAACGTCTGCCGGACTTGGGCTTTCGCAGACGGATGCTATCAGGCCCTTCAGACCTCCCCTGGCGTCTACGACGACAAGGTTTTCCAGGTATGTGCATATATATATGTGGAAGCTTCTTGCTGCAATTGATTCTGATCTGGGCCAAGACGCGTGAATGGCTTGAATGGACGAGGAAAAAGGAATTCACCTGTGCATCTTGCTTGCATCTGTCCCGTGTAGCTTGTGAACAGCTTTGATTCTCCTGGAATATGCATCGTGACCAAGGATAACAGTATGACGAGGTTTTCCAGGTGCGTGCATATGTGTAGAAACATTTTACTGCATGTGATTCTGATCTAGGCCAAGACACATGAATGGTTGAAGAATGGACGAGGAAAAGGAATTCAGTCGTGCATCTTCCTTGAGTTTGTTCCGTTTTTCCGGAGCTTGTGAACAGCTTTGATTCTCTCCTGGAATATGCACTGTGAACAAGGATAATAGTGTGAATCGATAACACTGAGGCAATAGAAGAGTGCATTGTTGACATAAAGCCGGAGAAAAAAAAAGTACTTTTGATTTGTTTCATTTCATTCCACAGGGTTTCTATGAAGTTTAAATGTTCTCCTCACTCCCCATGACCTTGAACAACGAGGATGACTTAAGACTTTAGATCAAGACAGTAGATATTAAGAACCCAGATATCTTCAAGGAGAGTAATGCATTGCATTTTCTAATCGTTTCATTTCTTTCATGAATGCTGATTTATTAGGTTTTTTGTGCAGGCCCTTGATTTTGTCTTGGACCAAGCACGAAAGACCGGTGTATACCTTATTCTTACATTGGTGAATAATTGGAGTGATTATGGTGGTAAACCCAAGTACGTAGAATGGGCTCGTAATGCTGGTTTGAATCTGAAATCCGAAGATTCATTCTTCTCTGATTCCACTGTCAAAGGATACTACAAGCACCATGTTAAGGTAGTTTTGGCATACTTTTGTTACTCCTTATGGCTTAATCTCAATATATGCATCTGCTCCAATCTGCTTATCCCGTTCGAAACTGATGAAATTACAAAAAAAGACTGCTAAAAGAGGGGTGAAAGCAATGGAAGGTTGTTTGAGGCCAATAGTGCCTTTGGTTTATTCACTTCACAGATTCCAGATTATCAATGGAAAAACTATAGAAGAGCTCAAAATTGATCATCGATAATCAATGCTGGTGCAATTACGATAAAACAATTGTCACTCTACCGATCTATGTTACTGTGATCACTGATCAATGAATGATCACTCTGTAATCGAATATCTCATTCAGAGAGATAGAGCTAGGCAGACCATAGATGTGACAGCTGTTTCATTGGTCTGTAGATTGTGAGGTAATTAGAAAGATCAATGAAATTGGGAATTGTGAAAGTCTTCTTGTCCTAGATCTCCATCAGATGCTCAAGAAGCTCCTAAATTACTTTTTAGTTTAGGACCATCATTCTCCACGATTGGGAACTTTATTCCTAGTAAAAAGAAATGTGGGATATTTCTTTATTTGTATAAAGAGATGTTTAAGGAAATGATCTAGAGAGTGAGATGCGTGTTATGCAAGGATAGTATAAACTAACGGAGATGCTGGTTTCTGAAGATTGCATACAGAAAAAAGGTAAATGCATGTGATGGAAGTGTGGAGTAAGCGAGGTGATGTTTTTGACATGATATGTCAAAATGAATCATCTTGCATGAATGCCTTATTGTGGTGGCAGGAGAACATAGAACAAAATAGAGCATTGGCAGTTGAATATTATAACAGAATTTTAGTTTTCTTAAGTGACAGATACAAAGCGTGGAAGAGTTGTGTGAATGCCGTAAGTAGTGAGACTCTAGGAAAGAAACTGTATAAAATCTATTTTATCATTTCCTCATGTCCTGTATCATGCTATTTTATGCTGTGACAATTTCTACCTATGCAGTGAACTTTATTGCATGTTTTAGAACTTCGAAATATTGTTTCAAATGGCTCACTTGTTTTCCTGGTCTCCATGAGCATTCCGGTGATCTGTCACAAAGAGTGTTAAATCCGTTTGTAATACAAATGTTGTTCATTCCTGTTTCTGTTCTTGAATTCATGCTCTTGTTTCCAAAAGATAACCTTTCCAGTCGGTCATGTTTTTGAGAGAGTGAAATTTCAAACAGTTCAATGAATTATGCGTGCATTTGGGGTGATTCTCATTCATAAGTCTTTGCATTCAACAGTGATGCAAAGTTCATCAATAACAAACAACGTGTCTTTAGAATACCACACCAATTTCAGTTATCCTATAAGAGTTTCCTTAAGCCCTCAGTAGGGTTTAGGATAGATTTCACTGGTATGATGTGCTTTATTTATAACTATCTAAAGGACCAAAATCAAGCTCCTTGTGCGTGTCACGTATTTCATTTTCTCATTTTCTCTTTAAAAAATGTAGATCAAGTAACTAGTATAGCAATCAGCCTTTGTCTTATGGTGCTTTGCCATTGCAGACTGTCTTGACAAGAGTAAACAGCATTTCAGGGATACGGTACAAGGACGATCCAACAATCTTTGCGTGGGAACTCATCAATGAACCCCAATGTGAACATGATCCATCGGGAGATACCCTTCAGGTGAATTGACATTCCTTTTGATCTCTGTGAAAGAGGAAGTCCTAGGAAACATGAAATCTAGAGTTTGGGTACTCGAGGTTTTACGAAGGCATGGAAAGGTTTTATGAAAGTTTTTCATCAACATAGGCATGGATTGAAGAGATGGCAAACTTTGTGAAGTTGATTGATTCTAATCATCTTCTCGGGCTTGGCTCGGAGGGTTTCTACGGCCCTTCGAATGCATCAAGAATCTCTGCGAATCCCAACACTTACGTGCTACAGCTGGGGACTGATTTCTTGAGAAACCATCAAGTTGACGGTATCGACTTTGCTGGTGCGCATGCCTACCCAGATGCATGGTAATCTCTTTGATTTCGGACTCTCTCTAGACGCAAATCTACCTCTTTAATGACTGTTTTATCTGACCGATCTAATACTTTTTACACACCGTCTGACCACAAATGTACCTTTGCAACAACTCTTTTCTCTGATTCGAGTATCTTTGATTTGTGGATCTGAAGGTTAGGATCAGATGTAGACTCGGTACGACAAATCTCGTTTGTAGAGAACTGGATAGCGGTTCATATATCAGATTGCACTTCGATTTTGCGCAAGCCATTCCTCTTGGGGGAATTTGGAATGTCGGCCAAGAATGCAAGATTCAACCCTGAGGATAGGAAGCTTTTCTTTCAAACAATATACACGATGCTGTATGTGGCAGCTCTAGGGGGTGGTTCAATGGCAGGGAGTCTTCTATGGCAGGTGTTTCCGAAAGGAATGGATAACTGCAACGATGGCTATCAGATCGTGCTGTCGGAGGGTGAATCGCTGTCGGAGATCATCTTGCAGCATTCTCTAAGGCTCCAAGACCTCATCGAAACTGCAACAGCGGGTCATTCCGTGAAAGCAAAGATTTGTCCGTTGAAATTGAAATGCTGTTGGTAACGTACCTATCCGATCCTTTCCTGTTTTTCTTGTACTTTGTAATTGTATTGCATGATGTGATCCCTGCCGATGGAATGGGTGTTGCTGAAACTGCGCATTGGTAGCGGTGCTTTGGTGTGATTGATTGATTTGTTCTTTATTGACATGCCTCGATGAGGAATCCGATTCATTGCTTTTTGGAAAGCCTGGTTTCTGCGTTGTAATCCCTTGTTCTTCGAAATATGGTCGAATTGTTGATCAATTTGCAGCATGCTGGTTGCAAAGAACATTGCAATTTACATGTGAGTGCCTCTTATATATCTCTGATGACCATCTTTGGAATCAAAGTATGCATTGTTGCATATTCTTGATTAATTTCAGTTTTTAAGACCATTGATGTTAGTAGATGTTCCTCCCAAAACTGGGAATTCTGAATGCTGCATGAATTTCATTCTGTGAATAATAGTCAAAAAGATACAATCAATAATGGCTCGATCAAACACTGTACACTGCTACTAATGGTGCACTGCACTGTTTTGCTTCCTATCCTCGATGCGGTGTAAAGCCAAAGAATCTGCTTTTCTTATTGATTTGGTCGGATTGCTCATCCAGATCCGAATCATTGGTCGATTAGGTCGTGCATCATCATACGTGCCACTGAAGCGAGAGAATCTATGATGGAATCCAATTTGGTCGGATTTCTCATCCGCAAATGCGCAGTGGGCTTGAATCGTTTGCCCCAGTTTGGTATATATGACCGAGACACATCAACAACATCCGAATACGCTCGGCAGAATGTCCTTTAAGTTCAGCTTTTGAACGTATCGAACTCATGGGGCGATTTGTGGCCATTGGGCTTGGTTGATTCGAACATGATTGAGTCTCGGATGGAACTGCTGTAAAAAAAACACCTCTTGTTGCCAGAATGTCTCTATATCCATATGCCAATAATTAGACCCTTATTGGTTTTGGAGTCCAAAAACCCTCATTGGCAAAATGTCTCTGTCCATATGCTAGTAACTAGAACCCTGTCTCCCAATTTAGGGTTTCGGGGTCCAGAAAAACCCTAACTGCCAATGCCTCTCTCTCTCTCTCTCTCTCATTCCATGGTTTTGGGGTCCAAAAACCCTAATGGCATAATGTCTCTATCCAAATGCCATTGATTGAAACCCTCTCTCTCATTTAGGGTTTAGGGTTTAGGGGCTCAAAAACCCTAATTGCACAATCATTTAGGGCTCCTAAGACCCTAATTGCACAATCATTTAGGGCTCCTAAGACCCTAGTTGCAGAATCATTTAGGGCTCCTAAGACTCTAGTTGCAGAATCATTTAGGGTTCCTAAAACCCTGATTGTACAATCATTTGGGGTTCCTAAGACCCTAATTGCACAACCATTTAAGGTTCCTGAAACCCTGATTGCACAATTATTTAGGGTTTAGGGTTAAGGGTTTTGGGGTGTTGTAGGATTTAGGGTTTAGCGTTTAGGGGATCAAAAACCCTAAGTGAAGCCCTCTCTTTGATTTAGGGTTTAGGGTTTAGGGGCTCAAAAACACTAATTGCACAATCATGTAGGGTTCCTAAGACCCTAATTGCACAAGCATTTAGGGTTCCTAAAACCCTAATTGAAACCCTCTCTCTGATTTAGGGTTTAGGGTTTAGGGGCTCAAAAACCCTAATTGCACAATCATGTAGGGTTCCTAAGACCCTGATTGCACAATCATTTAGGGTTCCTAAAACCCTAATTGCACAATCATTTAGGGTTTAGGGTTAGGGGATCAAAAACCCTAATTGAAACCCTCTATCTGATTTGGGGTTTAGGGTTTAGGGGCTCAAAAACCCTAATTGCACAATCATGTAGGGTTCCTAAGGCCCTGATTGCACAATCATGTAGGGTTCCTAAAACCCTAATTGCACAGTCATGTAGGGTTCCTAAGAACCTAATTGCACAATCATGTAGGGTTCCTAAGACCCTGATTGCACAATCATGTAGGGTTCCTAAAACCCTAATTGCACAATCATGTAGGGTTCCTAAGACCCTAATTGCACAATCATTTAGGGTTCCTAAAACCCTAATTGCACAATCATTTAGGGTTTAGGGTTTAGGGATTTAGGGTTTTGGGCATGTTCTTCATCATTTGTATATATCCATTTGTTTCCTTCTTCTTCTTCTTCTTCTTCTTCTTCTGCAGAAAATTCCTGATTTCTAGGGTTTGGAGCAGCCATGGCTTCTTCCCTCTGCTCTTCCCCTGCCTCGCTGCCTTCTCCTTCTCCTTCTCCTTCTCCTGCTTCTTCTTCTTCCTCCCTGTTCGATCGTGCAGCTCTATCCTCCCTATCTCTCCGCTCGCAGCGATGCCTTTCTTCCCCCCCTCCTCCGCGATCGCGCAGACGCGGAGCTCCTCCATTCCGAGTGCAGGCAGTTGCGACCTCCCCGCCCTTGGTCTCCCCACCTCGCTTCACCTCCCACGATCGCGTCGACGTCCTCTCCGAGGCGCTCCCCTTCATCCAACGCTTCCAGAACAAGACCGTGGTGGTCAAGTACGGCGGAGCGGCCATGAAGGACCCTTCCCTCAAGGACGGCGTCATCAAGGACCTTGTTCTTCTCTCCTGCGTCGGCCTCAGGCCCGTCTTTGTGCACGGCGGGGGCCCCGAGATCAATCAATGGCTGGAGAAGCTCGGCATAAAGCCGAAATTCGAGGGGGGGCTGCGAGTCACAGACGAAGCTACCATGGAGATCGTGGAGATGGTGCTTGCAGGTAAGGTGAACAAGTCTCTTGTGTCTCTGATCAATCGGGAGGGTGGGGTAGGAGTAGGTCTGAGTGGGAAAGACGGGAAGATGATAGTGGCACGGCCAGCAGCAGGCGGATCGCTAGGCCTGGTAGGAGAGATAGCTTCCATTAACACAAGCATTCTGGAAGGATTGGTGGAGAAAGGTGCAATCCCTGTGATTGCATCTGTAGCTGCAGATCACACGGGGCAAGGCTATAACATCAATGCCGATACAGCTGCGGGAGAGATTGCAGCATCGTTAGGCGCCGAGAAGCTCATATTGCTCACAGATGTGCCTGGTATCATGCTAGATGTGAAAGATCCCAAGTCTTTGGTCAAAGAGATGAGCATCAAAGAGACAAGGAAGCTCATCTCTGAAGGGAGAGTTAGCGGGGGTATGATCCCGAAGATCGAGTGCTGTATTCGAGCCATAGCTCAAGGCGTAAGGACAGCTAGCATTATTGATGGAAGGGTCCCTCACTCTTTGCTCTTGGAAATCCTCACCGATGAAGGAGCAGGTACTATGATCATTGGCTGAGTTTAGGGTTTAGGGTTGGGGAAGAGCTTGAAGCATTTTGAGAAAAGAAAAGAAGCCATGACGGATTCTCTCGAATGCACATATTGAATACAAAAGAATAAAGAAGTTCTCTCTTTTTTTTTCAATTGTTTTATGTGGGGTGTTTCTTCTGAATGCCTATTCGGTTCGAGGCGTTTCACAGTGTTCATGATTGGGGTTTGGGATCAGTTTCAATGCTTTGGAGATTCTTATACATCTGTAATGTAATGTCTTGCGCAGTATAGGTATGATTTTTTTCCTCGTCCCTCTGAAATTAGAGGGGAAAGAAAGAAAGGGGAAGTTGATAACACCTATTTTGGTATGATTTCAAGGATTCCTTCTTTGAGATGCTCATGCTGTAATAGCATGAGTGTGAATAAGACTTTAGTTTTGTATATGCCAAGGAAGATACATTCCAATGATGAATCTTGGGATTTCCGTATCTAATGATGAAGCTTGGAATTCCCCCATATCTAATGATGAAGCTTCAAATTGCTATCTTGCGTCGCATGCTTACTTTGGAAACATTGATGTGATGGAATATTTTAGATCTTGATAGCATCAATACATTTTTGCTTGGGAAGTGGTGAGGTATGAATTGTTGTAGGTGTACATGGTTATTTCTATTCTTGCACAATCGCGAAGAAACTGTAGATTTTGTTTATTGCGTTTATATGTGAATGCTTCAGATTTTTCAGGAGATAATAGAAGTGGGGAAGGCAGCTGAGCCATGCAAAATTGTGCTTCTTTTTTGCTTTGGTTTTGTACTTTGGGTTGGCTAATTTTGTAGTAAACTGGCATTTGGAACCTGTAAATTAGTCCTTTTTTTTTCTCTTTGGGGATTCAATCAAATTAGCCTTTCTGCCAATGATAACATTGGAAGTTCTGATTAATGCCATGTCTATGTAAATATTGTGCTGCATATTAAATCTGTTGTGCTAATCGGTGTAAATTAGTCCTTTTTTCTCTTTGGGGATTCAACCAAATTAGCCTGTCTGCCAATGATAACATCGGAAGTTCTGATTAATGCCATGTCTATGTAAATATTATGCTGCATATTAAATCTGTTGTGCGAATCGGTGGCTGGTTATGTATCTCTGATCCCATTTGTTATGATCACAGCTTTCGCAAAGAGGATTCCTTCATCATCACAATCTTTTCCCTAACAGATTTCAATATAATTACTGACAGTATTTGTGTACTGACTGGTGCTGCTTGCAAAGTACTTATATGTGAAGATTAAAGGATTTCTATCTTGCTCTCAAATCATGAGATTACTGCGGTCATGGTGCGTCATTAGGTTCGTGATACGTTGCGAAATCGAGTATATCATTTGCCAGAGTGCTGAGCTTTCCCTTGATTTCAAGTGGATCGATTCGTGGGGGTCATATTTGGGATGCGGATCGTTGTACTCCGATCTCTTCCTCTTTCAAGCTTTTTTCAAAGCTTACAGTGGTAAATCACTATTTCTTTGGGTTAAGCCAAGTTCCTCACCTAAATGGCACGGTAACAGCATGCACAAGCCGAGCAAAGCGAATCGATCGTCCTTAAACTGAAAGCTTTTTGCATCAGTGAGCCAGGTTCTGTCGACATCGAACAACTCTAATCGTCGGACCGAGGCTGCTTATATCAAAGTTGCTACCGTATCGGCAGATGTCGGGGCTCTCTCTACACAAGCTAGGACCGATTTCGGCCGGCAACAGCAGCCTGCGATCTGCTGCTATTTCCGACACAAAAACACTGTCTGAAATAACAAGCAAAAAAACAGAATCAATCAGAAGCCCTTTCTCGAGGTTCGATATCCGAGAGGCACAAGTCGCTGGTTACCGAATCCTGAGAACATCAGATCTTCTCTTCAGAATTCTCCGATCTTCTCTTCAGAATTCTCAGATCTTCTCTTCAGAATTCTCAGCTTTCTCTTCAAAACCCACACCAACGGCCAAGTGAAGTGATGATCTACAAAGAAACAGAAGGGACAAAAGGAAACGGCCAAAAAACGTTGCGTGTGAACGCGGACACATCCGCTCCCGTGTGAAACCGGCCGTTTTCCCGCCAATTCCCTTCCCGCCCTTTTTCCTTTTTCCCGCGTGTTTCTCGTCTGCCTCCTTCCTCTCTTCTACGTCCACTCCATTTCTTCTGTTTTCTCTCTGTGCGCAAACCCTAATTTTTTCCTCGAGACTTGCTGCGCCTGATCTCTCCTCCTTCCTTCCCACCCTTCGATCCGATCCACGCTCTTCCGGCCTCCCCCCGCGCTTCCCCGTCCCCAATGCTCGCTCGCTGATTTGCGGACGTTTAGAGATCGACTTGAGAGCCGGCGCCGACGACGCAATCGGGAGAGACGGGAGCGTGTGGCGCCGCCTCCTCCTCTCTCCGATCTTGTCCTTTTTCGGTGAGTCTACACGTACTCGTACGTTGTTGCACGCGCGTGTGTACGAATCTGCTCGTTCTCCCTCGATTTTTTGGATTCTCGGTCATGATTTGCTTTGCTCGTGTTAGTCATTATCCTATTTTTTCCTCCCTCCAAGGCTGTGCTTTGTACTGCTTCTTACCGCGTTTCGTTTATGATTTGAACTTAAGATTTTCATTCTCACATTTGTCTTCTGCTTTAGGGTCTTATCTCTACGTTCTTTAGAGCATGGGCCAGCTCTGTGCTGCAACAAGTGCAAGTGCATACTCTTGTGGTGCGTCTTGGATCTGCCTAACTAACTCATTTTGAGTTCTTTTTTGCTATTAAAGATCGGGTTTCTTTTTTCCCTTTTCAAGAAACAACATATTTGCTTCGAATTTATGAAGCTATTGTTCCAATAATTTTCTGTCATTCTCAAACCGAGGTTCTATGTCAATCCAAAATCTGAAACTTATACTCTGGTCACAAGATTACTTTTTGTCTAGTCTAATTTTCAACATTGAATGAGACTTCTGTCAGATTTTTTGTTTTGTCCTTTGGATTATGGAATCTGTGATCCATCTGAATTTGCGTCTTTGCAGATAATGACGAAATTAGCGGAAATTCAATGTTAAAGAACGATGAAGGGAGATGTCCTGAATCAGATTGGTATATGAATAAGTTAGAAAAATTGAAGCCAATAAAGGTACTGAATTCCTCAGGTGGTCGTGATCAGTGCAAGACAAGATCCATGGTAGATCTTGTGATGAGGCCGAAAGAAGAAGAAGATCTAAATGATAGAAAGGTCTTATCAAATTCCACTAATGGCATTCGCACAAGTAAATCAACTTCAACGACTTTACAGACACCTGAGAGTGATGATGAACTGGAAAAAATGACTCTTGGACAAATGCAAAGTCTTCTGAAATTTTTTTCTAAAGGGACATCAAAAATAAAGAATAAAAGTAGTCAGAAAACTTTGAAGAAACCTTGTTCAAAAGGCGTAGCGAGTATATTGCCGTTAACAGATACATGGGACCAAATGACTGATTTTGGCATTCTAATGAAGAATGAAGGCGCTTCAGAAGTAAAGCACAATTCTTTTTTGCCCACTACAGAGGTTGCTTCAACTGTCGGAACAAGCATGTGGTTATCGGCACATACATGCAATGCCACTTCAGTGGAAGATGCCATTAACACTATTAAGGTTACACTGACTGACCCCATGATTAAAACAAGTGAAATGCAAGAGGATTCTGTATCAAAGGATATTGTTTGTAGAACGCATGAAAGGCGAACTACAGTAAGAAAGAGACCAATAAATGAGACTACAGTTGATAGTTTAAGTAACGATGAAAATGTTATTGATGATGATGATGCCATGACCCTAGGAATGTGGCAATCACACAAAAAAAGGAAAACTTCAAGCAAGAAAAAGAAGCGGAATGAGCAGTTGAAGGTAGTGGAAAGTTCATCAATTGCAGATCCATCTCTTTGTTCTCTGAACACTTCCTCAAATATTGATAATTATGCATTTGAAGAGTTAGCCATGTCAGGATGCGATCAGACGGTGTCATCTTTAATACCCCAGGATTGTACTTCCTCTGGCAGTATGAATGTAGAAGACTATTCTCAGTTAAACCAATCAGTTCTGGAAGGCCATGTAAGTAGAGAAGACGTGATTTGTAATGAAATGGATGATATGCTGGCTACTGGAATCGATGTCTCAACAAATATTGAGAATGATGGCACAATAATTGTTGGAAGTGGAAATTCAGCCGTCTTTGACAATGTGATCTCAAGAGATCGTAATAATGATTGTTCTAAAAACATTGTTTCTTCAAGTAAAATTAGTGATGAATTTCCAAACAATGTGGGCACTGAAACCTTAAGCTACACAGTCAATGTAACTCCAAGTGAAATAGGCAGCAGTGTCTCAAACACTTTTAAGAAGCAGGTTTCAAGCAGCACTGACATGGAAATCTTAAGAAATACTAGCAATGGGAGCATAAGAGATATGGTGAATGTTTCTTTGTTCGAAATCAGCTGCAGTGTTTCTAATACTGTTGAGAAAGACATTTCAAGAAATGATTGTGAAGGATTACATTGTGCCGACAAAAACCAAGTTTTAGGAGACCATGGAAATAAAAGCGCAAATGGGGATGAAAACTTTGTCAGTTTTGACACGAATCACCAACCTGCGAAGTCTCCTAGTCAACTGAAAGAAAGCAGTTGGAATGCTACAAGTCTTGTCTGTCATGAAACTCTACAACTAGAGAGTCGAGTTCTTGCCACTGGCCATGGTTCCACAGATGCTTTGTTTCAAAGTAATGAAGTCAAGGAAAACACAGTAATTGAGCATGGAAACAGCATAGCAATTTCAGAAAATATTGCTGTCGGGGCGATGATTGAAAATAGAGAATGCCGAGCAATAGTTGACGATATCAAATGTAAAGTAACGATCGGAAATATCCAAGTTTCCACAGATAATGCAGGTTCAAGTTTTAACGAGGAGCAACGATGTAGCAAACAGATCTGTGAACCTTCTTCTAATACAGGAAACAATTCTGTGAACTTAGATAATTCTGATATTTCTAATACTGTTCAACACAATCACAGGATTGAAGGACAGAGTAGAGAAGCTGCATCAGCTAATGATCAGATGTCACCCATCAGAAATTACGTTACTGAAACTGGCTGCACTGAAGAAATCTCTTTAATTGACTTATACTCCAATGAAAAGCTTGATTCTGAAGAGGAGCTGCGTCATGATCATGTTAAACCATCAAAAATCCCTTCCAAAAGAAAGGTGAGCTACATCAATCAAGCCTTTTTTATTTTCTAGTTCCATTATAGGTTGAGATTAGTGTATTATCATTAAGATGATGGTTTTACAGGCAATCTCTCCATTGTCCCGAGAAAAGCTTATAAAGGCATCGCGGATGTGTGATGAAGACGTTAGTCATAGAGGTAAGATAGTATTTTAACTGATATGTTCATAGTTTTTAGCGTCCAAAATGCTGAAAAGAATTCACTATGATGTTAGGTTTGAAAAAGCTACCACGTTCTTTCAAATGCTATATAGGACAGGATAATTTCAACCAGGATCTACAAGATGTCAATGCATGGACAAAGGGTACACCCATGAATGAAATAAGCCCATCCAGAAGATTCGGTCAAAAGGAAGAAGCTGCCCATGGGTCTCCTTGTCATAACCGACAGAAGTCACTATTTACAAAGTCATCAAAGATACCCACTTTGATGTTGTCAGAATGTAGTCCTCCTAAAGCTGTAGAAGATCTGTCTCTTGTTTTGAATAATTCACCTTCACCTTCACCTTCAACACTTCAAGCCGCCAATAGCAATTCCATGCTAAGAGTTTCACCCTTCGTACCTACAAAGGGTATATTGAGATCAGCATCGCCTGGCTGTAAAGGTCCATGTACATGTGATGAGTGTGCGTCATTGCGCCTCAGGTCAGATCGGGCTGTTGAATTCTCTCAACAACAAATGCATGATATCGAGGGGCTAACAGTGAAACTTTTAAAAGAGCTGAATACAATGAGAGGGGTCCTAGAAGAGACGATTCATGGTGCTGTAAGGTCACACAGCCCAGGATCAGCCCGATCTCTAGATAAGGTATCACATTATCTGCATTGCATTGGAATTTCCTTGTATAGATTTTCTATATGATGGTTCTTTCATCTTTTATATTTCTGTGTATAGGCAAAAATGGTTGCAAATAGTGCAGTAGAGGCAGAAAAAATGGCCAAAACTTGGCTGGTGAGGATGGCACGAGATTGTAACCGCTATTGCAAAATCATGGTATGGCTGTTTTGACTAAAACATGGCTCATTTGTTTTGGCAATATGTGCCAATTTGTTTTTCTAGTGGAAATCTAGGCATGATTGCAGATACTCGTTTCGTACAAGTAGCTTCTGGCTCATGCTTTCATTTGGTTTTCATTTCAGCGCATGCAACAGAGGAAGCTAACATTTGCTGATGAGTCCGGTGGCCAGTTGTGCCAAGTGAAATTGTTCCGATCAAAGCCTAATAAAAGCTTATATGAAACTGTCGTCGAAGATTCATTAAACTGTGGTTCAACAAGCGAAATGCCAACTATGGAAGCCTCTAGTTGAGTTGTAGGCCTCGAGGTCATTCTATATTACCTCAATGTAAACAGAAAACTTGTACTGTAGTTTTACTGGGATGCAGGCTAGTAGCCATCCAAGCAACAGGGTTAAGCCGATCAGATTTAAGTGAGTCTGGTGGTGTTAAAAAATTTTCATGCCAGAGACAGCTTTAGGTACCATGTAAACTGTATTATTGGGCTTTCTGAACAGAAATTCATGCCAAAATGCTATCATTCATGATCTGCAAATTTGTTTACCACAAAAATTGTTGGTAACTCGGTTTTCCATTGCAGAAAAGAGGGTACAGTGAATGCTGTTGTCCGCATCTATGGATTTGGTTTTTCTTTTCTGATGGAGGTAAGACTGTATGTTTGCCATTAACTGCATGCATCAAATTGGAACATCAAATTGGTGCAAAGTCATACATCAAAGTGGAACATAGCCTTCTGAAGATGATGCGTGTATGCACATCAGTTTCCAATCAAGGCTACAGTGCTATGGCGAACTTGCCTATTCTGTCTGCAAACTGTTTACAGTTCACAAGCAAGATTTGTGTCAAAGATGACTGAGGGCGCAGCAGATGCAATGAAATTCCACGCGGTAGAAATCATCCATTTGATATTCCAAGCGCCAATTGGAGAGACTCCAAAGGTACGCCAAGGGTACAGCTTCATGTCTTTAGATGCAAGATCAGGTCATGTATAGGGCTGAGCTTTGATGAGGGTTTCGACCTCTGATTAGGGTTAATTGAGGGACTAAACTTTGAGTAGGGTTTTGTATGATGAAGCTCTGATTAGGGTTTTGTATGATTAAGCTTTGATTAGGGTTTTGTATGATGAAGCTTTGATTAGGGTGTTGTATGATTAAGCTTCGATTAGGGTTCTGTATGATGAAGCTTTGATTAGGGTTTTGTATGATGAAGCTTTGGTTAGGGTTTTGTATGATTAAGCTTTGATTAGGGTTTTGTATGATGAAGCTTTGATTAGGGTTCTGTATGATTAAGCTTTGATTAGGGTTCTGTATGATTAAGCTTTGATTAGGGTTTTGTATGATGAAGCTTTGGTTAGGGTTTTGAATGATTAAGCTTTGATCAGGGTTTTGTATGACTAATGATTCCCCTTAAACAGAGAGAAAGAGACACTCTTCTGATCAATGCTACCCCCTTTCTTCTTGTTCAGGAGAGCTTGCTGGCATCAGAGTCCAAGACAGGCCTCCCCTGTCTGTGTCTCCCAAGGATATGGAGCTCAAGATCAGGGAAGAAGAGCAGGAGATGAAGGAACAGAGCATCCTCCGGAGCCCTCTCCTTGTCCAGGTGCGCTCTCCTCCTGTTTCCATGCGGTTCAATCCCTACATCAGAGCGGGCAATTGGAGAAGGCCATCCACACCCTCTCCTCCATCTCCAGACCTTCCCCTGACCCTACGCTGTACCTCTCCCTCCTCAAGGCTTGCATACAGAGGAAGGCTTTGCATCTAGCTCGAGCGGTTGGATCCCACTTGTCCTCGCACCGAGAAGAGCTCCCTTGCTTCTTGAACGACTACGTGGTTGTTTCTCTGGCGAGATGCGGCGGAGCAGACGAAGCTCTCCGGCTAGCCCGGGCTCTGACCCATCGGACCGTGTATTCGTGGACCGCCATCATCTCCGCATGCGTGGATTGTGGTAGATCCCGCGATGCCATTTCTCTGTATGGGCTTATGCAGAGAGATGGTGTTGTTCCCGATCGCTACACCATCGTCAGCGCTCTCAAGGCGTGCGGTGATGCTTGCGACCTCGAAGCAGGGGAGAGATTGCACGAAGATGCGAGGCAGCTCGGCTTCTTGTCAGATCTCTATGTGGGGAACACGCTTGTGAGCATGTATGGGAAAACCGGCGCCATTGATCGAGCAGAGGATGTGTTCTGTGGCCTAACGAAGCACAACGAGGTCTCTTGCAACGCAATGCTGTCGGTGTATGTCGAGAATGGACATGGAGAGAAAGCCTTGAGATTGTACAGGCAGATGCAAGATGATAGAATCTGTTGTGATGGGCTCACATTTGCAGTGGCTACTCAGGCATGTCTTATCCTTGCAGGGAAGGAAGACCCTCATCGATGCCCTAAGGCCATGGCATTGGAGATCGGTCGAGCTTTACATTTCGATGCCGAAACCAGAGGCTTTGCTGCTGATGCCTTTGTCTGTAACATGCTCATCAGCTTGTATGGGAAGCTCGGAGCTTTGGCCGAAGCAGAATCGACCTTTGGCAAGCTGTTTCTTCGAGACATCAGATCCTGGACTGTCATGTTCTGTGCTTATGTGGAGCAAGGGCACGGCGAGAGAGCTTTGCAGTTCTACAGGCAGATGCATGTGAATGGCATCCATCCTGATGCTCATATGTTTGTTACTGCCTTTCATGCATGCGTCGCTCTAGCAGAAAGGAAGGAAGCTTTGCTCGGAGATGAAAGCTTCTCGGCCCGGCGAGTGTCACTGGATATCGGTCTTGCATTACACGAAGATGCGAAGCGCCGAGATCTTGCCTCCGATGTCTTTGTCAATACTGCGGTGCTAACCTTATACTGGAAATGTGGGAAGCTTACTGAAGCAGAGGGAGTGTTTGGCGAGCTTCGTCAGCGAACCATCGTGTCATGGACAGCCATGCTTTCTGCGTACGTGGAACACGACCAACATGCAAAGGCATTGTGCTTATATCAAGAGATGAGGCGGGAGCCCGTGGCTATGGATGACGTGATGCTAATCTGTGTCCTGCAAGCATGTAGCGAGACGGGGAATCTCGAGGTATGCAAGGATCTTCATTTCACGATTGCATCGGCAGGGGAGCATGGCCAGAAGATCTCTTTACCTGCTACTCTAGTCCATGCTTACTCCAGTTGTGCGGGTATGGATGATGCTAAAGGCATCTTCGAGGGGTTTATACAACCGGATGTGGTATCGTGGGGTGCTTGCATAGCTGGCTATGCTGCAGAAGGGAGCTTCATGGCGAGCTTGCAGATGTTTTCTTCCATGGAACTCGAAGGTATCAGGCCCAACGAAGTCTTGTTCGCGTCGGTTCTTTCAGCTTGTAGCCACTCTGGGCTTGTCTCGGAAGCTTTGGGATACTTCGACTCGATGCTGGGTGAGTATGCCATATCTCGGAGTATGAAGCATTACATAAACCTCGTGGATCTCTTCGGACGTGCGGGTGACTTTGGGAAGCTGGAGAACATGTTAACGAACATGCCAATGCAAGCTGACATAACCGTATGGCTCTGCGTGTTAGGTATGTGCCTCAGACATGGCCAGCTACAGCTTGCGGAAAGAGCATTCGACAATGCAGTGGATCTCCGGCCGTCGGAATCGACAGCCTATGTTCTCATGTCGAACATATATGCCATTGTCAAACAAGGAGACCCGTTGGCAACAGAGTTTTGATCATCTTCATACGCAAACGCAAAAAAGGTTGTTCATGGAGGAGTAATTCATTCATACACAACGATACCGAGGATAGAGGAATCAATGCATAAAAGATGGAAAAGGTCAACGACCGGGAATTGAGGATGAAGAACGTTATATAACTTGGCTTGCCTCAGCCAGGTTCAGGACAGGTTTCTGGTTTCCAGCTTAACGGTTTGATTGTTGCAGAGTCCAAAACTACGTTATAAGTGGATTGGGTTTGTTATCATGATATGGCTACCATGTTGGACTAGACAAAATCAATTGAGCTGAAATTGTGGCTTCACAGTTTGAGGTTGACTTCAAGTTCCGAAACATTGCGGTTCGTTGAACTGGGCTGCTGGAAATTGGCCCCTTATTTGGAGCAATTCTGAACCCTTCAGCAACATGATAGATGACCCTAAATTTGGACAAGCTTTGTGTACTTGCTTTCATTCACAGTTCCAGATGCAGTACTATGCAAGAGTTCTGCCACAATTTGAGCTCTTAATACATTCAGAGCGGGGTGGGCAATGTCTGAAACTGCCTATAGATAGATTCCCCGCGATCCCAAAAGCAAGCGTCTGGGATGCTCTGTTTCTCTGGCTCTTCACAATGTTTCCTTGCCCATATGTGGATGAAACAAGATCCCCCTCAGCATCCAAGCTATGGTACAAAGGAGAGCTGATCATCGACACTGCCGATGGATTGGGAATCGAGAGATGTATGCACACACAAACATGCCCAGATTTGTCAAAGCATTCAGTCATCTGATGAGGCCCTTGTATAGAGGGCGGATTGGCCGCGGTTTTTGAAAGCGTGAAAAGGATGTGGATGATGATGATGGCTCACTAATCGGCGGTTACGTACATGTATCTGTCTCCGGTAGGATCGACCGGGCATTTGGGTTGTGGCTTCTGACCATTGGGTACAACAAATGCAAGGCGATCCTGATCATCATCATCATCATCATGGGCACTGCATATGCCTCCACTTTTTCCTATTGCATCTGCCACTAAGTACCAAAAGAAGCTGGGATTGTTTGTCACTTGGTACAAACCCTCCTCAAGCCTGGAGATGGGATATGCATGCAATATCTATCTATATGCAATCAAAGGCATGTGTTGAGCTCTTTCGCTGGTCACTGGACAATGCCAAGGTTCGCCGAATGTCTGCAATTCGTATGCAATAACGGCTTTCTTGTGGATTCATGCATGTAGATATATCTATCTATATATATCTACGTTCATGTAACCGAAAGCGAACAAGAAAGTCCGACTTTCTCGGCGCCATGTAGATATTCAATGTCCATTGATGAGAGCGCCAGAAATGCCTTGCATGCATTAAAAGAGCAATGGGGGTGATTCTTAAGAGGTATGTACATCTACTAAAACTTCTTGAAAGAACTTGCTAGACCTTTTCTTCTTCTTCTTCTTCTTCTTCTTCTTCTTCTTCATACATTGATGTGCTTGAATGATCGATCCATTAGTGCGCTGCATTCGATGCAATGGGCTCAATCATCGGACATTTAACCGCCCCAATGTTTGGTCATCGCATTTGGACGCATTTGGGGGCTTCCTCATAATGTCGAAAGCAGATATAGGATCGATCAGAACATATTTTTTTTTTCTCTCTCTCTAATGCTCGAACGAACTACTCGGATTGGAGAGGAGCGTTTTAACGAATCTTCTTGAAGGCGCCGAATTATATATATATATATAGATAGATACAGATACATATACATATACATATATGTATAGTGTTGATATGATATGTATACGTCTGCGGCGCAACTTGCTTTTGCCAGCGATTCCCAGCAGAATAAGTTGCGACGGAAGAGCACGACCTAACTAACAAGAAAAAAACCACGTAGGAAGCACCGCCTAAAAGCCCTTGAGAGGACTAGTCAAGCTCGACGAGCTTGCAATCACACATTTGTGTATATATATGTATGTAATAGTATGTGGGCACATCTACACGGCGTCGATCCGATCCAGCTAACCACTTGCTCGAAATGTTTTGCTTCAGTTTTTTTTGTTAGTTTTCTTTCTTCAAAGGTTTTTTAGGGTCTTGTCATCAGAGGCTGATGATGATGATGATGATGATGATGATGCTGATGAGGCCTGCCCAATAATGAGATGCAAATCAGCGCGCGGCTCCGGGGGTCGAAAAAAAAATCTATAAATAGATTGCGCGTAAGAATCGCTGGCCCTAGTAAGATTCAACGATCATCGGGTCGATCGATCGATCGGATCCGATTCATCAACAGCTCCCCGATGGCTCGATCTTTTTCCCTTCTCTTATCCATGTATATAATGTGCGACGTTGTTGGTCGATCGTCGATCGGATCGGATCGGATCAGAATGGGTTCGACGATATATCGTCCGATGAGATCGATGATGAATTGTTTTGCAAAATGATGGATTGGCAGGGGCGCGGGGCATCCGATTCCATGAGTGGTTGTCCCGAATCGTTTACGATTATATCGTCGAATGCGATTGCGGGGTTTTTCATGAGAGAAGAAAGGTTTTTAAGGGTAAAGAGAACCAAGAAGAAGAAGAAGAAGAAGAAGAAGAAAAGTTCAATATATTCCCTTGTGTGCTGTGAAAGGTCTTGGAATGATGAATGGTGGTGGTGTTGGGGCCCAGAAAAGAGAACCATAATCACAATCATAATCTAAATAATAATCATAAACATAATCATGTCAACATGCATGCATGTTGTGTGGAAAAAACACTGAGAATCAATCTACCACAAAGCATAGAGATAGATGGCAAAAACACAAAGCATGCAAATATATACATATAGATATAGATAGATAGATAGATAGATAGATAGATAGATAAGTTACATGATATGGAAAGGAAGAGAAATTTTGCCCCCATTTGATATATATATATATATATATATATATATGTATATGTAATTGGATGGAGCATTTCTTTGATCATCATAGTGATGATAGTAATGTGTGGATTGCATAGCCTCATAGATTATCTATCCATATGTGCATGAGGCATCATGATCATCATCATCACACCGCCATCATCATCATCAATCATATTGATGTTACAATTTGATTTTTAGAGAGATAGTTCTGTTGAGAAGAATGATGTACATAAATGGATGGATTGGATTTGGATTGGATTGGATGTATATTGGGGGCCATAAATAAATGGATGAACCAAGATCTATAAATAAACATGATTGGCTTGCACTTTACAAAAAAAACAAACACTAAAAAAAAACCCTGAAAAAAAAATGGGGAAAATACTTTGCCACCCAAATGATAGTGCTACTAATAATTGATATTTTCTGGGCTGCCTTTCTTTTAACCCCCTTCTCTCAAAAGGGTCAATCCAAAAAACAAAAAAAACAAAAAAAAAAACAAAAAACAAAAAACAAATCCCCTTTTTTAAGCCTGTATTTTGCAATCAATTTTCTTCCTTTTTACAAAAAACAAAAACAAAAAAACAAATCTTCTTTTCCCCCCCTATATTTTGCAATCAATTTTCTTCCTTTTTACAAAAAACAAAAAAAAAAACAAAAAAAACAAAAAAACAAAAAAAACAAAAAAAACAAAAAAAACAAAAAAAACAAAAAAAACAAAAAAAACAAAAAAAACAAAAAAAACAAAAAA
>JBBBWG010012223.1:153230-175328 GCA_037176905.1 Azolla pinnata
AACAAATCTCCTTTTCCCCCCCCCTGCATTTTGCTATCAATTTTCTTCCTTTTTACAAAAAAACAAAACAAATCTCCTTTTTTCCCCCCTGCATTTTGCTATCAATTTTCTTCCTTTTTACAAAAAACAAAAAACAAATCTCCTTTTTTCCCCCCTGTATTTTGCAATCAATTTTCTTCCTTTTTACAAAAACCCCAAAAAAACAAAAAAAACAAAAAAAACAAAAAAAACAAATCTCCTTTTTTCCCCCCTGTATTTTGCTATCAATATTCTTCCTTTTTACAAAAAACAAAAAAAAAACAAAAAAACAAATCTCCTTTTTTTCCCCCCTGTATTTTGCAATCAATTTTCTTCCTTTTTTTGACCCCTTTCTTCCATCTTTTTTCTTCTTTATTTCTCCTTTTTTTCCCATCTTTTTTCCTCTTTTTTTTTCCCCATCTCTTTCTCCATTATTCCCCATATTTTCCTCTTTTCCCCCCAATATTCTCTGTTTTTTCTACCCCAATTTCTGTTTTTTTTTTCTCCCTCTCAGCCACATGATCAAAGAAAGACTGCTATGACAATTATTATTATCATTATTATGAAAGAATAAAAGAACAATATCTTAGATTGGGTCTTCTTCCTCCTCCTTCCTCAAAACCTTAACATATAAATATATAAAGTCACACATAGGCACCTTTGTGTGTGTTGTGTGTGTAGTTATGTCAGAGAGAGAGAGAAAAGAGTGTGTTAATTAATGACTTTAGCTACACTTCATTAATGACTGGATTGCTGGGGCATAATTAGCCATGTTGGGCCTAATCAATGCAGTGGACCCAATCATCATCATGAGCCTCAATATGAATCATGATCATGATCATGATCATCATGAGCATCATAACCACAGCCCTAATCATGCTGCTAATCAATCTCCTGCTGCGTCGGAATTAGCCGCCGCTACAAATAATCACAATCATCAACATCATCATCATCAGCAGCAGCAGAAGAAGAGGAAGAATTCGGATCATAGCCATCGGAGCTCCTGCATCGATCCTCCTCCTCCTCCTCCTCCTCGGAAGCATAATTCGCCGTGGAATCTGGATTCGTCTCGGCTCCTCCAGCTCATGATGGGCGGCATCGCTGCCCCCGATCGACATCTCTACACCCACCATATTCCCCGCGCTAATCCAAGCTTTAATCTAAGCCCTAATCCGAGCCCTAATCCGAGCCCTAATCCAGGCCCTAATCCAAGCCCTAATCCTACTAACCCTAGCCCCAACTCCGATGCTTATACTACCGCCCCCCGATATGGCTATGGCGGAGGATGGAAGCTCCACGATCCCTGCGCTCAGCTTGCTCCGATGCGGCCCATCAGCAATGGCGGCACTTACAACAACAACTTCAGCAGCAATGGGCACTTGGATCTCGGCGACTTCTTCTTCCTCAGCAACGACGAGCTCAACAAGACGCTGCCCTACGGCTGGGAGCGGTGCCTGGACCTTAAGGTAGAAGAGAAAAAACCCCTAAGATTAAACCAGCTTTAAATGTTGTTGCAGCCATATATAATCGCGGCTCGATGACGACGACGATGATGAACATGCTTTTTAGAGTCCAATCTGAAGCAATCATTCGCTTTGGATGTAGTTCCCCAAATATTGGGCATGGGGAGTATCTAAGTAGGCAGCTGGCCTGCATGATGCAAATGGGCATGATTTCGGATGTTATGTGCAATCAAAGGTCCCATGTTTCTAGGGTTGATTAGCAAGCCTAGCTGATCGCTGCATCGAAGATGCACAAATTAGGGTTCTTGTAGGCGCTGAATCCGATTGTCGTGATGATGAATCTGATGAATCTGATGAATCTGATGAATCTGATGAATCTGATGATGATGATGCGCGGCTGCAGTCGGGCGAAATCTACATCAAGAAGTGCGAGGCGGGCGAAGGCGCAGCAGCGGGGACGAATCCGATATCAAGCGCCGCGTCGAGGATGAGTAGCAGCCAGCGGCGGGGAGCAGCCACGGCAGCTATGGCAGCTGCGGCGGAGGCGAAGGGCCCCGAAGCAGCAGCGAAGAAGAAGAAGATTCAGATTCAGAAGAAGAAGATTCAGAAGAAGAGGAGGAGGAGGAGGAGGAAGAAGCAGGACTGGTCAGCATTCCCGAGATGGAGCAGCAACAGGTCATCGATGATCATAGCAGATATAATGCCGGAAGCAGAAGCAGATTCAGCAGAAGCAGAAGAAGAAGATTCAGAAGAAGATTCGGAAGAAGATTTGGAAGAAGATTCAGAAGGAGGAGATTCAGGAGGAGATTCAGAAGAAGGAGAAGAAGGAGAAGGAGAAGGAGAAGGAGAAGGAGCGGCGGCGGCCGATCTCCCGGTGACGATGAGCCTGTTCAAGCCTGCGAGGTGTGAAACCGAGGCGGCGGGCGGCGGCGGGGCCGGGTGTGAAACCGACGCGGCGGGCGTCGACTTGGACCTGAGGCTGACCAATGAGAAGAGGAGGGGGGAGAGTCGGGATCCGGGGCCGGCCAATGGGAAGCGACCCGACGCGGATCTGGACCTGAATCTCGGGCCGCCGGCGCCGGGAACTTTAGCGAATGCGGGCGCGGTGACGACGACGACGATGATGATGATGATGAAGAAAGGCGTCGGGAACATTAGCACGGCGGCGGCGGGGACTTTAGCGAATGCGGGCGCGCCGATGGCGGCGCCGGCGACGATGAAGAAAGGCGTCGGGAACATTAGCACGGCGGCGGCGGGAACTTTAGGGGACTCGGGGCGGCGGCCCGGCGTCGCGCCGCCGGCGACGATGGCCACCGGCAGCTGCCCGCGCTGCCTCACGTACGTGCTCCTCAAGAAGAGCGACCCCAAGTGCCCGCGCTGCTCGCAGCCCGTCGCCCTCGGGAACCTTAGCGGGAACCTTAGCGGGAACCTTAGCGGCAGCTTTAGCGGCGGCGCCGGCCTCGGCAACCTTAGCTCCGGCGGCGGCCCCGGCCTCGGCAACCTTAGCTCCGGCGGCGGCCCCGGCCTCGGGAACCTTAGCGGCAACCTTAGCGCCGGCGGCCTCGGGAACTTTAGCGCCAACTTTAGCGCCGCCGCCCGCATGCGGCCCCATTCCGCCGCCGCCTCCTCCTCGGGCCTCGGCCTCCTGCACAATCCCGAGCTTCCGCCGTGAACGCCGCCGCATCTGGGCGCCCGTTTCACACTCGGGCCCGGCCCCTCTGTAACATTAACATAAATTCTTCCCCCTCCCCCCTTGATTCACCATATCCCTCTCCCTATGCCTCCCTCTCCCTCTCCCTCTCCCCCTCTCTATGTATATGTAGATACTGCTATTTTTCTAACCCAGATCGTCGATCCCGTATCTGGCCAACTGCTCGCCGATCCATCGAAAATCGTCCGATCGGTATCTGACTGACTCGCAACGACTGCTCAATCGATCCATCGATCCTAGCGATCGGGCATCTGACTGACCGACTGACTCGCAACGACTGCTCAATCGATCCATCGATCCAAACGATCGGGCATCTGACTGACTGACTGACTCGCAACGACTGCTCAATCGATCCATCGATCCAAGCGATCGGGCATCTGGCTGACTGACTGACTGACTCGCCCCGACCGCTCATCGAATCCATCGATGATCCGTCTCGTAACGTCGTCGTCGATCTCGAGCTGCATCTCGTATTTGCAAGATGATCGAAGCCCTTGTATTTTTGCGGAGCCCAAGGGTCCTCTTCTACCCCCATCCGGCTCCGATCCGATCACGGTGCGTCTTGGCAAACAGATGACCGACTGACGGATAGCTAAGCTCACGAACGATGATCTCAACGATGAATCGCATCCGCCTGGGTCAACCCCGATCCTTTGCTTGCAGTATTGCTAGCTAGGACCACCGCATGCAGTATTGCTAGCACCCACTGGCCACGGATCGTGTGTATATCGATCCGATCCGATGCCATCGATCTTATGCCTTTCTGTAAAGGCTTATATTTAATCGGAAATCCGCAGTTCGAATCCTCCGTCTCGCGGGCTTTGTAAGGTTTACATTCCTTCGGGATCGAATCCGTTCCAGTTAGGGCTGAGGCTCTGACACCTTGTCCCCAGGAACCAAACATAAATGATGATGATGATGATGATGATGATGATGATGATGATTCCCAAGGAGCCAACCTGCCCACGCTAATCCGATTAGCTCCTTAATTATCTACTCTGTGCGCATTAACCCCCGAGATGCTGTTATGCTTAACAGCTCTGGCTTCTGATCAAGTGAACCAGAAGCAGATGAATGTGAACAAAAAGCTGTGTCTAGGATAGATACATAACTATTTTTTTTAGAAGCTTCTGACTTCTCTTTGTATACGCACAAAGACTTCGATTTCTTCGTACTTGCGATCGAAAGCATGTATTGCCTTCAATAATTGCGCTCTTCAAAGGCGTTGTTTTTCAACCGACTATTAGTCTCTAATAATGGTTTCGACCGTTTGATTCAACTTGCAATGCCTGTTTAATCATCATCATCATCATCATCATCATCATCACCACCACCACCGCCGCCGCCGCCACCATCATCATCATCGTAATAACTCTTGAAACGGATCGATCGCGAGCAAGTGCGCATTGACTTCGTGAATGAATCGCAGGGTTTTGCGTGGGGAGGAAGCCTGTGGAAATATTCGCTCGACTCGACTCGACTCGACTCAGACCTGATCGATCAGAAACAGAGGAAAGATGGAGGAGGGAAAAAAAGGGTCGATTCGCCCACAACTGCACATGGGCATCGATCGATCTACGAGCATTAGGCATCAGCAGAGAAGAAAATCTCATTGGACATGATCGCGTACAACTAGGACCAGTTCGATCTTAGCGTTTTTCTTTCCTTTTTTTCTTTTGGTTTTTGTCTGAACAAAGATCCTTCCATTAGTTAAGAAAGAAGATACAAATCATGAACAGCTGAAACTTGGGTCACCGAAATACAAAACAAATCAATGGTCAGCCTCGGCTCCGCTGCTGCTACATCTCAGATGCAATTTTTTTTTTCTAAATGCATATCTGTGCACATGAACAGATCGATCGTCGACGAGATATGATTGGAGGAACTGTTTCCCCGTTGAATGCCGCAGAGTTCATAACCTCATTCAACGAATCAATGCATAATCAATGATGAATGAATTGAATGAATAAATGAATTAATGAATGAATGAATGAATGAATGAACGAACGAACGAACGATCCGATCAATCAAATGAATGAATGAATGTATGAACGATCGATCGATCAAATGAATGTATGAATGATTGATCGATCAAATGAGCGAACGAGCGAACAAACGAACGAACGATCGATCAAATGAATGGATGAATGTATGAATGATCTGATCGATCAATTGAATGAATGAATGAATGAATGAATGAATGAATGATCAAATGAACGAATGAATGTCTGAACGATCCGATCGATCGAATAACTGAATGAATGAATGTATGAATGACCGATCGATCGAATGAATGAACGAACGAATGATGGACCAAATGAATGAATGTTGTTCATTGCGGTTTATGATGGCGAAAACAGCGATCGAATTGGCCTACAGGCAGATAGACAAGCCACGCACGTGGGGCTCGATTTGCGCAGAGATGGGCTTTTTTTTTTTAAAAGATTAAGAGCACATGAATCCATCCATTTGACGATGGAGCGATGACAAGCATATGCTCTGACGCGTAGCATGCATATGCATGCATGATGGTGGGGCTTGATCATCATCAGCTTAACCCCTCATTCATTAATGAGCATGCTGATGAAGTTCCCCTTTCTAACAACCCTTCGATCCGCCGTCATCATCATCACCATCATCATCATCATCATCATCAGCACTATCATCATCATCATCATCACCACCACCACCATCATCATCTCCATTGTCGTCGATTCGCCGCTGAGCACATGCATGCTTAGAACACCTCTTTCTATAACATGCATGCTTCATATTAAATATCAGGCTGCAATTAGAGCAGACTAATCACCATACCAGCAATTGGCTTGGCTCATTGAATCCAAAGCATGAGTTCTAAAAGCATGCTCTATCATGAGATCATCAAGACTTTTTTTCCACTTTGAAAACCACTAGACTTCCATAATTACAGCTGATGAGGCCCACAAGATCGGTCGGAAAGCCACTAATTGCTTCCATTACTGAGCGATTATTTTACGCAGCTATGCAAAACTGCAGGCTTTTCTTTTACTAACCATGTTTCTTCAACTCAGCCCCAAACAAAAAGGAAAAGGATCCTGTTCCACTTGCTCACATGTGATGATGCTACACATCAAATGCTTCCAGCACTCTTTTTTTATGTGCAATTGAAGTAGAGCATACAACAAGCCAATGATAACCATGATACAATGGAAAAATTATACTTCTGTATGAACCGAAACGATTCCCCATAGCAAAATTGACTGATCATTCCCCTTGTAATGTTCTGTTACAGTAGCATCCTCACCACAGGTAGTTCCCCTTTACTAATCTGTCATTCACATGTGACTCTGATTGGCAGGCACTAATGGATGACAACCCATTTGCCAAGAAATGAGAATAAGTGTTCTCACAATCCAGAATACAACTGTAAGTGTTGGCATCTGTTTAAAGGCAGAGGTTGAACTAACACAGCTTCCGATGATAAAACTCCCAACCCTGCCCTCTTTACTTAGATAGGCCTCCACAAGGGGCTGTGCTTTCCATATATGTATATGTATACAATGCCATATCCAATACAGTTTGGTGTTAGATAAAAAATAGCAAAGACCAGTGAATCATATAATATGCCCTGTATAGCGACCCATAAGCTGCATTTGATGCTTCTTGGTAAAGACAGGTGATCAATGACAGAGTTGGCATATTATCATAATCAAGATCCATATGTACAAAAACCAGATCCTAATTAGGACCAAAATAGAAGGCTTAAAATAAGATTGCTCGTTTACCATTCATTAGAGAAGGCTTAAAATGTGACATCTCTTGGATTTAAGTGCATTTAAGTTTATCAGCCAGTCCACATACTGAAAAGAATATACAAATTTGAGGGAATGTCCCTTAAACGGGAACACCATTACATCTGGATAGCTTTACAAGATGGAGTGCGAGCAAATTGGTGGAACATGATTTTCTCTAAACTCAAATTTATTCATATCATCACGAGGTTAAAGAGGTCATCAACATAATCAACCCTCGCTTTGAAGTAGATGCAAGAAAGAAGGATTTTGCCAAATAGCCCGAGATATTCAGCCTTCGGCAAAATAATTTGCGAAATCCATGCTTCAAGGTGCTGAGATGTATGGCATTTGCACACAAGTAAGTAAATATCTAGCAAATCACTTGAACAGATAAAAGCAACACGGTCATCAACATATATCACTGAGAGTGTCAACCACCTTACAAATCAAATGGTTGAGCACCACTCACCAGAATACTTTTGCCCAATTCTGACCACTTGATAGATCCGATGCTTTTATGTGTTAAATTGATTTGATAGATATTTGCTTACTTGTGGGCAGATGCCGTACATCTCAACACCTTGGGGCATGTATCAAGCTATCCTTCCTTCTTGCATCGACTCCAAAACAAGGGGGAACTATGCCAATGACATCGTTAAACTCGTGAATAAATTTGAAATTAAAGCCAAAGCTCCCCCTTCATGCTCATTCCGCGAAGATCAAACCATAACTCTGAGCTGGTATCTAGCCCAAAAGCTTATTCCGAATTCTTGGAGTCAATGTAATCTTGGTCTCTTGCAGGGCCCCACAGAAGCATAAAAATGGATGAAGAATGACAAAGTGATTGCTTGTATGTCAAAATGATGACATGCAAATAAAACACAAAACTGGATAAGGAATGACAGAGTGCCGATCTGGATGGATGAAGCACAAAACGGTGAAATACGAACCTGGAATGCATAGAAATTCTCCATTACTAACATGATCTGGAATTCTCTCTTCTATTCGATGACATTCTATGCCCAGAAAGCAATCTTCATCGATTTCACTCGTCTTCTTGAGAAGTGAGTAGAAGGGCAGACGGAATGACCAGGAGCGTCTGCTCTACTCTGAACAGAGCAAACAATGTGTTAGGGATTGCTGAGAAATCTGTAGATGAAAAGGGCGATGGGCATGCGTAGCTGAGTTACCATCGTTTGTCTAAAATGCTCGGAACCTGAAATGGAATTATAGGAGAGACAGAGAGAGATGTAGGTACCTTTACACATCCGGATCTGTGCAGGTGACCAGGCTTATGGAGAAGATGGAAGCATAGGAGCTCCATCCGTCCCCCCAAGATCTGAGCTTCCATGGAAGGAAGCACAGAAAGAAGCCTTCCTTCTCTTTCTCTCTCTCTCTCTCTCTCTCTCTCTCTCTCTCTCTCTTTCTCTCTCTCACGTTCACATAAGAAAGGAAATTGGGAGAAAAAGCAGATGCGAAATCAAAGAGGAAGGAAGAAAAGGAAGAGAAGAGCTTTGTTGGTGAAAGGCTCTGCTGGGCACCGTCATTCATGGCCTCCCTTTTTCTTCCCTTGACCTAAAACTGTACCAGGGTTTCTAGCTGCTTCTGTTCCGAAACCCTAAAATCAGCTTTACCTTCTCGCAAACCTTGGATTCCAACCCTACCCATCATCCCTGCTGACGAGTGCAGCATTTGTGTTCACTGCCCGTCTCCAAATGCATGAATGACTGAGTGAATGAATGAACAGCAAAAAGAAGAGATGGGCATTCCTGATAGCATCATTGATGGAAAAATGCATCCTTTTCTCTTGAACCAATCCGTGCAAAAACTGTGTCTTGCCTTGGAACGATCCGGGATTTTTCCTGATGGCTTTTTGGACACGCAAATCTGGCACTACTTCCTTCTGAATCAAGCCCTATTTTAGGCATGGTTTTCACCCACGGGGCATTCTCAATGAGATAAAATGCATACTAACTGGAATGCTGCTAGAAGATCATTCAAAGTAAAACAACTTCCACAGATCTGCTTTTGTTGTTGAAAGAAGAAAGGGCAGCAAACGGGAAAACCCATTTTAGGAGAGCTGTAAAATGCCCTTTTTATACAATTGAGATGGTTCTTTTTGTTCATTTCAATGGACAGAATACATGAAGAAGTTGTGTTTGCCACAACTTCTTCAGGCTAAGCAAAAGGGAAGGGAAAAAAAGGAAACCAGAGCCATTCCACCATTGAAACCAAACTGCCCTCTATGCACGATTTCAACACATTCTTGATTGAAATACATGTGCATCAAATGAATTGAACTTGTCCCCAAAAGATTTTGGTCTACCTCCATGCTCAGATGATAGCACACAATCACCAAAATCACGTGAGTAAAGCAAAAGGCCGGAAAAGAGAACTTTAATACACTTTATTAAAGCAGATGAGCTCATGTGAACCTGAACCACATATGACAGTTCTAACGGAAGTAATACCATGTGCAAAAAACGTACTCCTGACAGTGGATGGTCTGTATTTACCTTTTGGCATTGACTTTATTTCTTCTCCAAATGTTTTCTTGCTCACTATTCCAGATACAATTATTTTTAGAAACCATCTTTCAGACTACTAGCTATCCACCCACACTTCTGTACCACGTGTTTTCTTTACATTACCAGAATGCATCAAACCAACCACATAATGTTTTCCTGAAACCATTTTCACATTATCAGCAATGGACTTGAATCAATGAACATAATCGAAACCAGTTTTCTACAGTACCAGCAATGGATTTGAATCAATCCACCTATAAAAGAGGCATTTTAGGAGTCATGACGGACTGTAGAAACTTTGAATCGCCCAATTGAGTTGTTCAAAGTTTCTACAGTCCGTCATGACTCCTAAAATGCCTCTTTTATAGTAAGAATGTTATAATTAGTACTTCACGGAGATGGGTAAAATTCAGATCGTCGAGACGTAAACGAGAGAATTTTATATATAGGAATTGGGGGGAAACAAGAATCTTAACATTCCGAGATCAACACTTCTGTGTAATTAGTAAGATATATGTATTTAAGGTATTTTTCATGAAACACTTCTATGTAAGCATTGCCATGGGAAGAATACCAAACTCCTCTCTCTAATGAAGATAAAAGACACTGTTTCTGGTTTTATGCAATTTATTCAACCATATATAAGTACAAAATTACCCAACCATATGCAAAACCGTGTAAAACATCTGTCTCTACTGTAATGTATATCTACATATATACATATTTGTATATATGGATACATACATAACTACATGTATATATATAACAAAATGCACGAACACAGACAACAGTTATAAGACTGATGATGCTATCCCAACATCATTGTTTAGTTAAAATTTTGCAAGTAAAGATTAACAAAATGGCAACAAAATCTATTAGAATGGCTGTATGCATATATGATTGATTGATAGGGTGGTTGTTTTTAAGGCTACAAACGCTGTAATAGGCAGTAAGTGTTTTTTTACAATCTTTTGAGACCTTTCTTTCTTACATGCTCACGTTTCCTCTTATGTGTGTGAGCAGTACCTGAGCTGTTCTCACTCCTCAGCTTCTTTGATGGAGATACACAGCATGGTAAAGTATCTGTGGCCGTTGGAGAAAGAGTGGCATCATTATTTTCCCTATTTGTGTTTGTCTGCTTAAATGGTAACACGAAAGCCGCATCTGGATCAGTTGAGACTGTATTTGCTTTCCTTGATTCACCCGAAGATGATTTCATCCTTGGCTTATTAGCTATCGCATGTATGCTTGTCATCAATCTGTATTCAATATATAAAATTCAAAAACGTGAATTTATTAATAACCTATGTTTTGGTGAACTACAATTGCAGAACTGTTCCACATATTTAGCACTCCATGTGTTCTAAGAACTTAACAGGCAAGCATTTCGTGCTTTCACCACTCAATAATGGTTTAACGAAATGATTTGCTCATTGAGCACTGGTTTTGACATGATTCTTTTATTAAGAGAAGTAGATATTGAAAGTATTTGTATACCATACTTACTTATGTAGAATATGTATTCTTCTGAGTATTTTAACAGAAAAAATAAAATACTTTTAGAATATGTGGCATATGTTATTGTATGCTAAGAATTTTACAACATTCATACACACACACCTATGTAGGAAATTGTTGAAACTCTTTTGCAATTTGCTCAGGTCTTATATCTCAAACTAAAATACCATATCCCTAGAACTCATACCATTTCTAACAGAGAATTTACAAGAATACCTTCCATTTTTCCGACAAAATCCCCAGGATCAACCTTTGTATTTTAACTCACTAAATTTGGAGATTGCCAATCCAAAAGGCATCAAATTTTGTCTTTAATAGAATAATACCTAGCATATTTGTGATATGATTCATAGTCCTCCATCAGCATTTTTCCAGCTTCCTCATTCAATGCGGACTCTGGGAAAGGTTCAATCAACAAGCATCGTATTGCCTGTAAAGCAAAAGTGTTCCCAGTAAGAATGAACTTTCATTATAGCCGCAAGGAGATTTATATAATGAATACAAGATGGAAAATGGAGGTAGGTAGATCTAATGACCAAAAATTGAATCTAGCTGTACAGGTACAATGTGTATGTATATGCAGACTGTACACTGTACAAAATAGATTATATGAAGCGTTCTAGTTGTCATTAAGGAAAAGATGTTCATAATGTAGAAAGAAAGTTATGCATTCCCAATGTTCATCATGTGTCCATATCATAGGCCATGCCTTTTTATGACCCAGCGTGCCCAATTATTAACATAGACTATTGGATAACATATTCTGCTAAAGTCTCACTGATTTACATCCTTTTGCAAAACTGCTCTAGATACGAACATCACAGACTACCATAAACATTTCTTCTCAAACCAACAAATCCAATACAATGCTGTGAAAATAAACCTTGGTTATGCTAATATCACCTTATCCAAACTATTCAGAATCCTACTGAATGTCCGATGTCTTATGTGAAGGTGTTCGAAATCTATGGTTGAACTTTCAAGACTCTCAGCTTTGCATGGATGCACAGGTGAGAGCTCTTTCCATGTAACTGCCTCCAATTCTAGCTCGTGTATCTTACTACCTACCCGATGCCAACTCTCATATCCAGAGCCACATTGTGAGATATTCTTCACTCACATATACCAGTCCGGTAAGATATTACAGCTTTTGCAAGTATAAAAAACCATTATAAGGCCATTTACACACTTACAGGCAGATTTGTATGAATATTACCAAGAGGATGTGACGTAGACCCAATGTTGGCTTCCAATCCTTTTTCAGAGTATTTACACATATCTCTCCAGATTTTGAGATGTTGGGGTGAAATATCTTTGTCAAGAAAAACCCTGTTCAAAAGAAAGCATGTTCACACAAAGCCATCGTCAAAATATGTCTCAGAACAAATACTCTATCAAAATAAGTACGAAGTCACTCTACAACATCCAAAGCACAGCACAATTGTCAGCACCCTAAACTATGTTCATATAATGAAATCCATAACGAACAAAAAACATTGTCACCAAAATTGTTCTAGTGAAGAGAAATACATATGAGTATTCCTTAGAAGCTATACTGAATGGAATAAACAAATGTCGTAAAACTATCCACTGTATAACAAAGAAACGTATACATACCACAACATTCTTCTAACCACACTACTGGATTTTTCAGCATTAGAATTCAAAGGAGAAAACATAGTTAATACTATGACATCCAGATTACAGCAAAAAGTTTGTGCTCCAGAGGATGTCTTAGTGAGTCGAGCTATCTAACATGCACACATTCTTTCACTTAGCCATTATACGCATACATACATGAAACCTACCTTTAGGAGGAGCTTCTGGGAATCCTTGGCTCAACACCAATTTTACTCGAAAAGTACCTCCTTCGTAAGGTGTCCCAGCTTTATACAAACACACGCACACAAGGAAAAAAAAGTTTAAAGTCCATGAACAAACCCAAATAAGCAGTCATAACAAGCATGGATCTCACCATGAGTATTTAAGGTAAAGAAACATACATGGTCCCTCAATGTCGGCATGTATATTGGAGAAGGTGTCATTGTTCACGGATATCTTGATATCTTCAAGTGGGCTTTCCTCCAAGTTCTTCAACTCCCTTGCAAGATCTTTTATTACTTTCGGTGGCAGATTCTCATTCGATGCCTGGATCAAGCCAAAACCAAAGATAGTAATCAATCTTATGCCAGCATTTTCAACACACGCAGAAATCAGATTTCCCCTCGCTGAAAACCATGAGGATTAAAGGCGAATTTGATCGCATATCGTTCCATCCCCTGTTTAAAACTGAGCAGAAATGAGAAGAAATTCGTACCATCCTCTGCTCTAAAGATATATATATATATATATAATCTGCTATCTGAAACGAAGAGGAAGACAGGGAAGGAGTGGGATGAGGGCCCTTGCTTTGACCTCCTCTGCTGTGCCGTGCTCTGCTACATGCGACATGCCATTGCAATGGACATGATGAGCTTGAAGAGAAGGAAAAGAGAAAGAGAAAGATTTACATACATGGAAATGAAAACATGAAGTTTAAGAAGAGAAAAATAGTGTAACATTCCAGTTCCAGTTACTTGTTGTGTTTTTGTGTTTTTCTCTGTGGAAATCCACATTGACACTAAGATTTTTCTGAATCACAGAGAAGATGAAATCGTTGTCGTTGTCGATGTCGTTTTCGTTGTTGCGTTTCTTTTGCTAGCAAGGATGTATGGTTTGACTTGATTGTAGCAACGATGTGGGTAACAATGCAAGGAATGGGACACAAAGAATTGTTGATACATCGTCCCCTTGATCTGATTAGGGACACAATAAAAATCAGGGATGAATGTGGTAATGGATAACAGTTGCCGATGTTTTAGGACTTTGCTAACAAATGCTGCAATTTTAGGCGTGTCTATACTTCGCGTTGTTGCGGAATTAGTGCAGAGCGACACAAGCCAAACAACAGAGTTGAAATAGCCAAAGCAGCATGCGAAGTATACCTAGTATTCGCTCCGAATCAATGCTTGAAGAAAGTTGGCGAAATCATTTTTAATGACGGGTTTGAAATCATTCTGTATCCATGTATAAGCAGATAATACATATACAAGCAATGTTTGTTGCTGAAAGCCAATTTCAAATCAAAGGGATGTGGCGTTAAGGACACCAAATATGTAAACCTCATGTTCTTCTGGCATTTCGATTGTTTGAAAACGAACACAAAAGCTTGGTTTACATTGTTAACAAAAGCTAAAGAACGAATTCTCTAAGTTATCGAAAAACAAACGAATCTTTTAAGGGTTTTTATTTCTGAACTCGAATCGTATCATATTTGAATAATTCTCGGACACAAACATGTTCTCGAACACATTTTGGCTTCATTACGTGCTGCGAAAGATTCAAACAAGAAGCAGGTCATCATCATCTGAAATGGCTGTGGAATCACAACACTGGAAAGAGCCAAACATCAAAATACAAAAGGCAAAATCAGCAACAAAAGCACCTCAAAATCAACAAGTACAAATTGTTTTGAAGAGTCTGCAAAGGGCATTGAATCTCGGAAGAAGAAAGCAGAAAACATGGTCAGAAACAGAAACAAGAGGCAGCTATGGTATGTGTCCATTGTCTATGTCTATGGCTTGAAGCTCCCAGAATGAGGGGGTTGCAAGGAATGTCTTCTGAAAGCTCAGACAGGTAAATGGGTGGCTTTGGCTTTGTGTGAGAAACAGAGACATACATTTGCAGACAAACAAAGGCATGTATTGAAGAGAAACAGTGACATGTATTTGCAGAGAAGCAGATGAATGGGTGACAAGCAAAGGCATGCAATGAAGAGAAACAGTGCCATGTATTTGCAGAGAAGCAGATAAATGGGTGACAAACAGAGGCATGTAATGAAGAGAAACAGTGACATGTATTTGCAGAGAAGCAGATAAATGGGTGACAACCATAGGCATGTAATGAAGAGAAACAGTGCCATGTATTTGCAGAGAAGCAGGTAAATGGGTGGCTTTGTGTGGGAAACAGAGACATGTATTTGCAGAGAAGTATGTAAGATTGTTCCACTGCAATGCTAAGAGTTTTCTACTATTGATGTGAAGGACAGTGAGTTGAGTTGGAACGATGGCCGCAAATGGTCATGCAAGCAGAAGGGTCTGCTGTGCATCTCCGAAGAGTTCTAGTCTTGTGATGAATAAATCATCTTGCCCCTTACAAGTGTTTGGTTTACAGAAAGGCTATCTTTGCAAGTCTCATCTCATAGATCAAGCTCAGCGATGAGTTTAATATGTCGCCAAAGCTTGAAGAAAGTACAGCTTTGCTTACATGCTGATTTCTGAATTGTGATGTCACATGTGAAGCTTGAGATGTAAGTCACAGCTATCAGTAGGCCTTTTGACTAGATGAAATCATAGATATTATGTTGGGAGACGGTCGATGAATGATATAGGGCTTTCTGTATTCGGTTTCCATTGTTCAGGCTCATATAAGGCCTAGATGTTGCCAGATACAAGTAGCATTTATGCTCTCTACCCATCGACAAATTGGCCTACGGTTTCCATATATGGCCACTTTGCAAGGTTGATTAGATTGATCAAATGCTTAGAAGACTAGCGAGTGGGATGATAATCCTCACAACAAAGGCAAATTATTATGATGGTGACATTTGTTATACAAATTACCAAAGCTGCAATCGAGGCTTTCTTACAAAAGAAAATATGTGGTGGCTGACAAAAAAGTTTGGAAATCCCATATGGATGGAGTATGATTTTATTCTGAGGCATGCTGGCAGTCATAGCCTTATTTGTATCAGTTTAAAGGTTTGATGCAAGATCAGGAGCCTATTCCACAAGAATGCATGATTGGAAGTACGCTATATATGCGGGATTCAGACTAAGGAAGAGACTGATTGTGCTCCAGCTGCGAAAATGCCCGCAGCTTGGATACGACTCCTACATACGGGGCACATATTGCCCCTGTTCATCCACTGCCGCATACAAACCAGATGGAAATGATGTCCGCAGCTCGCTATCTTCTTCGGGTTTTGTTCGCCGTAACCTGCGATCAAGTTCAGGAATCCATCTTAGCAAACCGCTTACAGTTTCTCAAAGCATATCTCATGCACATCTACCAGATAGATTGTTGTGAATATCGACACAATGGCGTGGCCGATTACCTTGTGAGCATGCACAGCATACTTCGGCGGGTCGTCCACCTTGGGGATATCCTTCGGGGGGATATCCTGCTGGGGGATATCCTGCTGGGGGATATACTTCTGGGGGATATCCTGCTGGGGGATATACTTCTTGTGGATATCCTTCTGGGGGATATCCTGCTGGTGGATATCCTTCTTGTGGATATCCTTCTGGGGGATATCCTGCTGGGGGATATCCTTGAGGTCTGGCGTTGTTAACCTTGGCCGTTTCTTTGTTGGCACCACTCGTGGCGTGCAAAGCTTCTGATTCAGAGAGATTACCACTGTGGAGGGTGAATGCCGAGGGTGCTATTGGTCCATGGCTCGACCATGACGGCGATGATGATGATGATGGTGGTGGTGGTGGTGGGCTAGAAGTATGAGTAGATGTCGATATTCTTGTCGCTTGCACATTGCTTTGCGGAGTGGCCCAAGAGGCGGTTGTGGCGGTTGATTCGAGCGGGATCTCGTGAACCACGTTTGCGCATCCGGGATGAAGGCTGAAGTTGCAGGCTTGGCAGTGGAAGTGCCATCCCAACAGCGGCTCGGGGCATTGATCGCACCGGCGCGAGGTCCCGAAGCCCTTGCATTTGTAGTTAGAAATCACAAACCGTAGCTTGTGCTGCGGGTGAAGGGGGTGCTGGATCTGGGTACCAGCCGTGGCGCAGAACTGATGAAGATGGTAATCGGGGCACACCGTGCAAGTGTAGCACTGGTGACGCAGGGGCAGCCTACACCCGCTGCAATCGTTGATGTAAGGATCGAACTTGGCGAGGGTCAAGGGGTGGTTCCTGTGCTTGTGGTGTATGATGAATCGAGGCGCTCTTGCGCATATCTGGTGGAGATCGAAGTCGCAGTGCTGGCATCGGTAGGTGACTCCATAGACGCCCAAGCCGCAGCTATCGCAGCTGTGATGGTTGTCGCTTGTATCGCAGCGATCGAGCGCATGTTGGTCATGGCTGACGTGATCTAGCACTTGCGAGGTCGCGGTGCAGTGGGGATGGAGGTCGAAGTCGCAATGCTCGCAATGGTACAAGGGGCCATTGCCGGCTTCTCTGCACAGGTTGCAGGTGAAGCTATGGCTGGGTGTGTATGGAGGCACGGGGAGGAGGGAGAGGCGGTGACGAGGAGGTTCCATGGAGAAAAACTGTGGTGGTTTATTCGGCAAGGGTCGATCCGAGATGTGGGCAAGAATGGTCGATATGTCTTTTCTCTACGCGAAGCTTGAGCTCTTCGATCCGCTCCATAAGGTATTCTTTTCTATGCGAAGCTTGAGCTCTTCGATCCACCGCTCCATAAGGTATTCTTTTCTATGCGAAGCTTGAGCTCTCCGATCCACCGCTCCATAAGGTATTCTTTTCTATGCGAAGCTTGAGCTCTTCGATCCGCTCCATAAGGTATGTCCAGTGTATAGATAGCTTGACTTTTCTCATAGCTACATGGTCAACCAACCATCCCGTGTGCGCTCACCTTGATATCTGTTCTTTGTATGATGCTTTGGTTTATTTCGGTTAAAGGATCGAGATGTGCAAGAGTGATCGATATATCTTTCTATGTGAATGAAGGTTGACTTCTTCGATGCGCTCCGTAAGGTATGTCCCAGTGCAGATAGTTTGTCTACTCAAATCGGCACATGGTCAACCATCCCCTTTGTGCTCACAATAATCTGTTCTTGTATGATGCTTCAGCTTTAAAGCAAGGTCTATGTGTCGGAATATGAAGGACGTCATCACAACATGGCAACGTTGTGGTGCGAATTTTCTTGGCAAAAAAGTTTATGGAATGGCCCTCTCCTTCTATGGATCCCCCCACCACCACCATTAAAACCATCATCTACAGGAGAAAGAAAAGAAGGCGTATCCACGGCTATCGTTGAGGTTGCGACTTTGGCCCATGAGACAAAAGAAACACATACAATTCCAGTGGATGTGTAATCGAGCCGGTCGACGCGAGAGCAAAGAGCTTCCCGAGAAAGTCAAAAGGTATGTCTAACAACTAAGATGGGATGGATGAATGATTTTTCTAGTTTTCTTGGATCATTTCCCACCCGAATGGCTAGTGATGTTTAAACCAGGGTCTGTTTGATCGTTACCGTCAGAAGTGGATCCTAATTATATCTGAATGGGAGTCATTAGTGATATTCAATCGACACTTTACAGGTCAGCTTTAGCATATGGCTAACTAAAGTAGGAGGTCTGATAGTTGATCCATATATATATATATATATATATATATATCTATGCAATCTCATACTGCTGGCTCTCTTTACAGCTTGTTTAAGCCTTAATGTTGGCATGACATGCGCCAGACCATATGCCTTGCTGGCGATTTGCTGTTGCTCATCTCCATTGAGTTGACCTTGATGTTTTGTTTCGGCATGAAACCAGATCCCCTTCAGCAAAAGAAATACGAATTTTGAGTGTGTTGAGGTCAATGCATTCACATATGCATGGCACCGACTGCAAATCAAAGAGAAGCTGGCATCGAAATGGGCCCCGCTTCGTGGGATCGTAACTAATGATCAACAAAAACAGTTGGATTTGATTCGATTTTCGAGGGCCTCTCTACAATTGGGCCTGTTTTCTGAAAACCACAGGCATGATTTGGTAGGTAAGTGTTCTTGTTTCGGATCGCATTTCGCATGGTATAAAAGCTTAGTCTTTAACTGAGAAGGGAAGACATTTCACACATTTCTTCAATTTGATTTTATCCAAGGAGCTTTTTTTTTGTTGTTTTTACAGAATTTGGTTATATTATTCATCGCATGATGGCGATAGCCAGAGGCTTTGAGTTGCTCAAAGGGGCTTTCATTGTAGTGAGACATGAACTCTGCAACTCTCTCCAGAATTACTGTATGTCCCACTAATCACATATGAAGGCTTGATTTCACCCAAATTCCTATAAGCCTGCGGAGTTTGAACCGAAGACCCCTTTTCTTCGAGACAAAACATCCCTTCCACTGGGAGCTGTCAAGTGAATGATTTGTCATTTAAGAGTAGTTGCTTGAATTACTAACTAATTAGGCTTGGTGGACTTACATAACTAACTTTACTCATCTTTCTTGGAAGCTATATACCATCTACTTGTAATTTTCTTTTAGTTATCAATGCAAGAAACCTCCCTAATACTGTGAGGCGCTTTTCGTGTGTGATAGCAGTTGGGAGTAATGTCTGCCTCCTAGAGGTGTTTCTTACTTCTATAGTAAAACTTAGTCGGTTGCAACTTAGATGCAACGTCGTTCTTTCTTGGCTTGTTAACCGATTCTGTTTATCCTAAGATGTCTTTAAACATTATGGTTTTTAGTCGTACTCCAAAAAAGAGGGTTCTACAGTACAGAAGAACTGGTAATCACTTCTCCAAAAAAAAGAGGGTTCTACAATACAGAAAAACTGGTAATCGCTTACCGACAGATAACTTGCCACTGTCTTGGCAAAGTGCTTTTCACAATCAAAGTGGGCCAAAACCCAAATCCTGCTCTGATGGAAGATCATGGTGGCATTGAACAATCTGTATGTGATTTTTCACAATCAAAGTGTGGGAAAACCCAAAATCCTGCTCTAATGAATGAAGAGCATGTGGCATCGACAAATCTGTATATTGCACAACACAGGATATTGTTTGATTATCGAAGACGTACCTCTGGAGCGCCTGTGGACAGGGTTTAGATCCGAGGATGAGTTTATTTCCATTGGCATAGGGAGGGCAGATACATGTATGAGATCTGTACACATTTGATTCGTAATATGTTGGTTGCCTCGATATGATGTGTCAGGGCATGATTTCTATCTCACTCCTGCAAATGGGGCACAAAAAGCTCCTCTCCATCCACTCGAGCAGGCATTCGAGATGGAAGCCATGTCCGCAGCTCGTGCTCATCTTGGGCTTCAGTTCTCCGAATCCTAGCACGATCAAGAGCACCACAGCGCAATCAGCCAATACAATTGCAATGGCCCCTTTGTATATGTAAACAGTAAAGTCGATCGCCGTTTTATGCATTCTAACTCGATCGCGTCGAGCGAGATCGAAATGAACCGCATCGAGCGAGATCGAAATCAATCGCGTCGAGCGAGATCGGAATCAATCGCGTCGAGCGAGATTGGAATCAATCGCGTCGAGCGAGATTGGAATCAATCGCGTCGAGCGAGATCGAAATCAATGGCGTTGAGCGAGATCGAAATCCATCGCGTCGAGCGAGATCGAATCAATTGCGTCGAGCGAGATCGAAATCAATCGCGTCGACCGAGATCGAATCAATCGCGTCGAGCGAGATCGAATCAATCGCGTCGAGCGAGATCGAATCAAGAGCGAGATCGGAATCAATCGCGTCGAGCGAGATGGATCACGGCGTTGCAGGAAAACGATAATAATCGGCAATCGGATCATCACCATCACCATCACCATCATCACCACCACCACCACCGTCATCGAATCTTACCGTTGAAGCAAATAGGGCACGCATCGGGCTGATCATCGACGGCGGCGGCGGCGGCGGCGCCTCGGGCGCTGGATTGCAAGGCGGCGACGAGCGATCGTGCGAAGCGCAGCACGTTCTCGGCGGTGGCGATGTCGCTATCGGTGGGGACATGCTCTGCGAAGCCGCGGATGAGAGCTTTGAGATCGAAGTCGGCGGAATCGTGGGTCGATATTGTCGCATGGCTGGTTGAGGATGATGCCCATGGTGGAGCCGATGGTGATGCCGATGATGGAGCCGATGGTGATGCCGATGATGGTGCCGACGATGATGCCGATGAGGAGTGCGGAGATTCGATCTCGTGGACAATGTTGGTGCACCCGGGATGAAGGCGGAATTCGCAACCTTGGGAGCAATGGAAGTGCCACCCCGCGACCAGATCGCGGCACCGATTGCAGGAAGCATTGGAGCCGCTTGTGGCGAGCTTGAGCTGGTGATTCGGGTGATCGGGGTGCCAGGTGCGGGTTCCAAGTGTGGCGCAGAACTGATGGAGGAGGAACTCCGGGTCGCAAGACTTGCAGGCGTAGCACAGCTGCGGCGCGACCATCGGCCGACGGCATCCGTTGCAGAATCGCCGGCGCCTTTTATCGGGAAACGGAAAAAGACAATTCGATCGGATCGAATTCGGTACTTGAGATTCTTCTACTAACCAATTCGGATTCGGATTCTACGTTAACTATCCAGCATTCTGAACAAATTTCCCGGTATTCTGGCCTATTAACATTCTAGCCAAGCATAACATTCTTGTGTTATGCTTGGCTATGAATAGCCCATTGTTGCAGAATCGATGGCGTTCGTTAAAGCGACGATCAGGTTTCGCGGCATAACTCGCAACTACTAGTATTGGGATTCTGCTAACCATTAGGATTCTAGTAACCGTCGGCATTCTGAATCACTTGTCGGTGTTCTTAGGACACTTCCTCGCATATTTTGGTCTATTAACATTCTAGTCTCTTTAATATTCTTGTATTACACTCTGACTATAAATAGCCCACCTTGTCATCCACCTTGTAAAATACCCTAATTAACCTCTAGTCTTGCAAATAAATGCACATATTGTCTCGACTACTACGATGGTGTGATTCTTACTACGATCCCTTAACTCTTGTTGCTCTCATTGTCTATCTTAACTCTTGTTACTCTCATAATTGTCTATCTTGCTTTCAAAGTATCTTAAATCCCTAAATCTTATAATCTTTAATACTCTTGTACTACACTTGGCGATAAAATAGCCCACCTTATAATACCCAAATTCAATTCTAGTCTTGCAAATACATGCATACATTGTCTCAAGTACTTTCCCTCGCTGTCTATCTTGCTTTCAAAGTATCTTAAATCAGCACTATCGTGCAAAGAACGGGTAATATTATAATACCCAAATTCAATTCTAGTCTTGCAAATACATGCATACATTGTCTCAAGTACTTTCCCTCGCTGTCTATC
>JBBBWG010012224.1:0-17857 GCA_037176905.1 Azolla pinnata
ACGTGCGGCCGCATCGCCGTCGCCGCCGGCGCCTCGTCCCCGGACGACGGCGACCCGCAGTGGGAAATGGAGAGGATGCCGTTCCCGAGGGCCATGGGCGACATGCTCTTCCTCCCGACGGGCGACGTGCTCGTCGTCAACGGCGCCCGCACCGGGTGCCAGGGCTGGGACAAGGCCGACCATCCCGTGCTCCACCCCGTGCTCTATTCTCCCAATATCCCCACAACATTAACCACAAACCCTAACCCTAACCCTAACCCTAACCCTAATCCTAACCCTAGCCCTAGCCCTGATGATTACTCCCCGCGCTTCTCCGTCCTCAGCCCCTCGCCCATTCCCCGGCTCTACCACTCCACCGCCAACCTCCTCTCCGACGGCCGCGTGCTCGTCGCCGGCAGCAACCCGCACGAGTTCTACAACCTCACCGCGCCCGACTTCCCGACCGAGCTCCGCATCGAGGCCTTCTCCCCCCCCTACATCGGCAGCCCGCGCCGGCCCGTCATCGTCGACGCCCCCGCGCTCGTCTCCTACGGCCAGCCCTTCACCCTCGAGCTCTCCAACATCGATCTCGATTCGATCTTGCCGATATCGGATCGCGATCGTGCGCTGGCTGGTATTAATGCTACTTCATCATCGTCGTCGAGGGTGCCGCCGCCGCCGCCGCCGCAAGTCGACGTGAGCATGATCAGCTCCCCGTTCACGACCCATTCCTTCTCGCAAGGCCTCAGGTTCTTGCGCTTGGAGTCGAGCACGGCGATAGTATCACCAGCCAGCGCCGCTCACGATTCCAAACCGCGAGATGATGATGCTCTCGATCGCGGCGACGGCAGCGGCGGCGGCGTTGTTCTTGTCCACACCGTCGCGCCCGTTTCGCCGACGCTCGCGCCGCCTTCCTACTACATGCTGTTTGTGACCTTCCGAGGGATCCCTAGCAACGGGACGTGGGTCCGCATCGCGAGCGATGACGATTCATCAGATTATACGTCGTCTTCTAATAATTCGTGATGCAACGATCAACGTCGTCGTCGATATTGATCTTGCATCTTGTCAATGAATGAAACCCACCAGCCTAACCTCCAATTACATTATATTTCTGCAACTAGTCAATTGATTCTAGTATATGTCAGGTCAAAACCTGGCCTAACTTACATCAAATTTAGTTATAATAATCAATTCAGCCGGGCCGCACCGCTCTGCTTAATCTAATTACATCGCGGCACATTGCCGCCTCCGACCTTAATTTTTTGTCCTTAATGCTAGTGATCATGCATTTTCGCCCAAGCTAATATTGGCCTTACAAAGTAGTTAGCTTCTCATTATTTAGCTGTAATTTAATGTGCCGCCATTCCCCTATTCTTGATAATGCTCTACTTACTACGTCTGGCAGATTATCAACATCCGATGCTGCAGTGTGGATTGCATGATCAGCCAATATTAAGTTAATTTGATGTTGTTCCATGCATCGAAACAATATGTTGACTTTTACTAATTGGGCCAAATCCGGCTAATAATTATACATTTACTAGTTAAGCCAGCTCCTAGCTGCGTGCTGCATGCATTTGGATAATTAACCAAGAAAATATGGCGCCGATCTCCTCCAATTTGACACGCATTTGAACGAGTTTTAAGAAAGTTTCCTTCGGCATGATGCATGTAATTATCACAAATTATTATTATTCATGGTTCTGCTGATCAATGGCCTGTTCACAAGGAAGGTACTGTATCGGTCATGATCTGCATGCATAGGCAAAGATTAGTTAAGCCAGCTAGTGGTTGAGTTTCATGCGCTATCGCTGATTGATTGATCATGATCTACATGAATTCGATGTCTAAAGGAACTAGATTAATCACGTCCACTAATTACGCCATGCAGGATAAGTATGATCATAGATTATGCACATAATATACAAACCGGCCGCTGCAACTAGCCGTATATTTTTAAAGTAGCTGCTGATTAAATTGCATGTGAAATTAGTAATTTAATGCATGTACGCCCACCTGCATGCAGCAGTTGGCTGTTGGAACTAGCTGTACTCAACGGTAATATTGTCTAATTAAGATTACAATTATACACATAAGCCCTAAACCCTGAGGTGGAGCGGCTTAATCGCCTTCCATATTGCATAAAAGGTGAAAGTAAGTGTTTTGTAAGCATTGCAATGTAAGTGTTATACTTGTATGGCATCGATTAACGACACAAGTATGAAGGAAACAGATTTATTGAGCAGAGGGAGATCAGAATATGGTGTTGTATGGTTTCATTCTCTGAGAGCAGATAATTATATTGGGATGTGTATATAGATGGATAGGTAAGTTGAACAGTTACAAAAGGTTTCATATGATCAGGGGTATATTTTTACTCTCATTTTATTAGATGTTTTAAAATCTTTTTTTATATATTTATATTCAAACAATGCTATATTAGGTTATGCTACATCCATGGATGATCATCGCGATAAATCTTACTTCCGTGTAATAGTTCTATGGTAAACTGTAGTTTCCTCGCAACGTGACTTGTTCGCTTAGAGTGCTCGAAGCATTTTGCGAGTTGTATAATGGCTAACATATTGTCACAACGAAAGAGAAGTGATTAGGGAATAAAGTTGTGTCCTTCAATAAATTATGTTTTAGTCGAATTTCTTCGTTTAGTGTTATAGTCATTTTGTTTCAATCGATGAGAGTGTAACTCTTTCTTGCTTTTTACTTTACTATGAATTAGTTCTACCAGAGAGAAAGTAAACCAATGCCAGATGTCAATCATATATCAATGTCTCTTAATGGTAATCATATTCTTATTGATAAACAATGGGTGCGCTCATTGATTGCACACATTGTCGTGAAGCAACGATTGATAGATAATTGTTGCATGAAGGCAACATTGAGATAAATCGTGTCTATAGAGATCAACAATGGGTGCTCTTCTTCAAGAAATCATCTTGAAAGGCTAAGCACTCTGGAAGCTATAGCAAATAGGACTAAAACCTATTAGCCAATTAGTATTGTTTAACTTAAGGGAATGTCTCAAAAATATACAAGTTGAATTATAATAATAATAAAAGCACCTCTCTTGGTGAATTCCCCATAATGGGAGCGTTTTTGGGCATACATTTTGTTAATAACAAAACCAAGTTCTTTTGCATCCAACTCATTCCCACCCTTCTTCACATAATCAGCTCGACTGTACTCGATATGGCTAAAACATTTGATGTAAAATTGTATGCAAGGATCATGAGGTTGAGAGGAAATGCAAGAGACAAAGTCAATCCACATGCTCTCGATTTCTCCCTTGTAGGATTTACAATGGCAATAGAAAGCCAAGCGGGGAAAGGAGAGGATGAAGAAAAGAAGTTAAACGTAAAGCTTGTGAATAGATAGATGTATCTCATTCTAATGCAAACAATAACCTAAACTTACCCTTTTGTCATTCTAATGCAAACAATAACCTAAACTAGGCAACGACAAGAGTGCAAGAACCTCAATGGAGTTCCTTGTTTTCCGATTCTCGAGTCCTTTAAACCCAACCTTTCGCCTTCTACAGTTTTATCAACACTTTTACAACTTGAGGTTAGTTCACTTTACAAGTTTGATTGCATGAGGACTTGTTCTTTAGGATTTATCGACCAAATCGAGCTTAATGATCTTGTGTGCACCTTCCTCAACTTCGCCACCCCTTTTAAAAAGCTTTGTTGGTTTCCTCATGGAGTTCCAGGTAATATTCTAGTATACGAGTTACTAATGCTGAATGAGTTGTTTGAGTTTGGTTTGAAGGCCACACACTCAGAGCCTTAGGGGGATTTTACCGATTAACCTCTCGCGTCTACTAAGCTAAGCATCTAGTGATCCTCTTTTCATCACATGAAAGCTTGGAAATCTTCTCCTCATAATTTGTTTTGCACTAGCAACAGGTAGTAATTCCAAGTTGTAAGGTAAAGACATTTCACATACTTCTTTACAAAGTCGTGCATTCGCATGTTGGTAGAATAGCAAGGATACTTTGGAGACATGGAAAAACTAGGGGGTGCAAAAGATGGGCGGTATGGTGGGTGGGTTCGAAACAAAACCATGGGATATTTCACAAGTGAGCTCTCTCTCCTCTAGCAATGTCAAGCATGCCTGTGGAGCCAGGATTTGTAAGCACGAATGACTTCTGCCGAATGATTCTTGTACAATTGGCGATGCGAAATGTAGCTAGCTGATAAGGGGAAAGAGCAAGTTTGGCCTGATCTACCATCCGCCCAACTAGCCTATCAGTCATCATAGAGCGGTTAATGATAGGCAGACTCCTGTTCGTCGCGGTTCTGATTGTCTAGCTCAGTTTATCGATTCGTGATTCATGCTTACCGATCATCCACACAATCGAACGATCGTTACTTATCCATTCAGGCAAGCAGGCCGGTCATCTCGGAACAGTTATGGACGGGCGAATCCACATCCGACATGCTTATCGATTCTCCAGCGCATCGAGCAGTTCTCCAGCTTTCATCGAGCAGCTATATCAGCTAGCTCGACCGAGCAGCTGTTCGCAGCCGATCGAGCGACCATACTCATCGATTGCCCAGCGCATCGGAGCAGCTGTCGGGCTCATCGAGCAGCTATTCAGCTCGCCGCCGAGCGATCGTACTTATTCTCGATTGTGCAACGCATCGGGCAGCTTGTCGAGCGCTCATCGAGCATCATTCAAGCAGCTGTTGCAGCTCATCGATTCGATCATGATTATCATCGATTCGATCATGATTATCATCGATTCTCCGACCCGGTGTGACCAGCTTCTACAGATTTAGCTTCCAGAATAGAAATTGCATCAGTCATTTGTCCATTTGAAAAACCGCCCAGAAAATGTGTTTGTGTTGTGGATAATGAGCCGAGTGTTTTCTCTCTTTTCTTTTGATAAGACGAAGAAGAAGAAGAAGAAGAAGAAGAAGAAGAAGACGACGAAGAAGAAGACCAAGTCGAGCTTCTCTGCTCTCCGGCTATGGCGATGGCTGCCTCCAGCTCCAGCCCTGCCACAGGGAATCCCTGCTCACCATCCCCTCGCCTCCTCCTCCTTCGCCACACCTCCCCCTCTTCCTCCCTCTTCGTCGCCTCCCCTCTCCTCAATGGCGGCGCACGGAGCTCCGTCCCTCCTCCCGGCCTTGTCGCCGTCTCCGCCCAACCCAGCCTCCGCCGTCCTTCGACGATCAGGGCTTCCTCCTTGTCTACAGCTCAGGTTCCTTCCGACACCGCTTCCGCGGATTCCCCACCAAAGGTTAGCCGCTTCTTCCGAATCCTCAGCTTCTGGCTTTCTTCCCTCCCCCCCCCCCCCCTTTGCTTCCCGTTTGCTGCGTGTTTAGAGTCCCCTCCCCCCATTTATGTTTTAAGTAGTCTCAGATAGCTTCTTGGGCTTTTTGTTTTTTTTTTGGATTTGCAACTTGCCACATAAGAGCGTTTTCTGTTGTGCTCTTCCGTGGCACATTCGCTTGTCTTGTCTCGAGATGAAGATGAGATGGTGGCGGCGCATTTGTGATGGATTGACCATTCCATTTCTCGTGTACCAGATAGTGTTGTCATCGATGAAATGCAAGATTTTGATAGATATCAGGATGCACAAAATCTTGATTTTTATAGATATCAGGATCTTTTGTCGCACCAAAAATCTCTTCAAACACAAGTGATTGTCAAAAGTCTTAGTACTTTTCTAAAGCTTGTACTTACAAAATGTATGGGAAAAGCTTTTCGATATATTAGAGTAATTATTTTGAGCATTTTGAAAGCTAGTTGTTCAATCGAATCATTCTGAAAAGGTGATCACCTATTTCCTCATTGTCACCAATGTGAAGGCATTGAATAACCCATATTAGCCAGAAGAATGTGATTTAGTATTTGATCATCTTTTAAGCATGAGATTCGACAACTTGTACTAGACCATGGGGGTTACATATACACTAATAAGTACTCTTTTTGAATAAGCTATTGAAAAACTAATTATGGATTAAAGTTGTGTTCCGACTATTCTTTTGAGCTCATATCTGTGAGTAGTTAATGAAATAGCTAATTAACTGAGTTAGTGCTCCCATTCTCATGCTTTGACTTAAAATATGACTGTTTTTTCTTATGGGAACTTCAGAAGGCCACCAAATATTACTTCCTCGTGGCTAATGCAAAGTTCATGCTAGATGAAGAGGAGCATTTCCAAGAACTGATGCGGGAGAGGTTGAGGCTTTTCGGCGAACGGAAGCGAGAACAAGACTTCTGGCTAGCCATTGAACCCGAGTTCCTAGAACAGTTTCCTGACATTTGCAAACGACTGAAGCGCCCAGCTGTAGCCCTTGTCTCCACCGATGAGTTATGGATCACGTACGCCTCATGCTTTCTATACATATTGCTTTCTTTGTGTTAGGATGAATTCTTCAAATCCACTTACTTGAATGGGTCATATGCTTGATAAAGTGGGTGATTTGAGGCTTATTATGAAGTTATTTCATTCAGAAAGTCGTACTCGACTAGATTAGACTGCACATGTAGGAGGCATACACGGGGAATTTTCTGAATCTTGCTGGCATCGTTTGTTCTTTTTAGTAAGGTTGAATCAGGAGGTCATGCATAGTGGCAATTCTCAGTATATAAATCGATCCATTGTTGCAGCATCTAGTCTGTTCTTCAGCTTGGTGCATTACTATATGTGTCCTTAAAGCCTGTATGTGTTGAGTTGGGCCTATACTGAGGTTAGTAGGGATGGCTTCTGGATCAAAAAGTTGCTGTCAAGATGTTGATCGGCGTGCTCAGGTTCTGATTGGCAACTGATGGATTTAGAGAGGAATCCTTGCTTTCGATACGTTCTCATGTCTCTTAACTTTTGATACATTCACAATTATGTTTGTGCACATTGAGGTGCTGTCAGGTCGTTAGGTTTTTTCATTTCAAGCTTGTGTTGTGATTTCAAATCGATGTTCAAATGTGATAATACCGTTCTAAACGCGTAACTACAGTTAAAAAAATGTTTTCCATTTCTGCGCGATTGCAAACCTTTCCGAGCCTTAGTTTTTGTATTATGATAAGGGCTCATTTTTCAGCCAAGTGTTGAGCACCACTACCAAGTCAGTACACACATCTCTGCATTGTTTCTTGAATCTGTATGTTCATCATTCAGAGGCTATGGTGTTCTACCAAGGGCTAGGGTTAGGGTATGCAAGACATAGCTTGTGCCTTGCACCAAAGCCTCACTTACTACATCCTAACATTGTGGAGAACTGGTTTTGTGGCTTGTTGTGGCTAGATTCATGAAGCTTCGGCTCGACCGAGTACTGAAAGGGGAGATTGAAAGCGAGAAGAGCTTGGCGGAAGCGCTGAAGTCTTCAGCTCCCGTCGATCTTACTTTCGACAAACCTCAGACATGGACTGCACCTTACCCAAAGTATGGAGAAGGATGGTGGACTCCGTTCCTCCCGCCCCAAGTATGAGCAATATATATAGTCTTAAACCCAGGCCTAGGAACATCTACTAGCATATATGTCTTTTTCTCTTCTATTTTTTTTGCAAAGATTTGAGTGTCCGAATTAGCGTAGGAATCAAATTTTTTTTTTTCTATTGTAAAATTGCCAGTTCCAGTTCAATACCTCGCGTTGTCTCGTAGTGTTTGTGGACTTCTAAAATAGAGCTCTTGTGAGCCTTCATCAGGATGGCTATGCCGTCCGATGTCGAGGACCGTTTTGTTGATCTTGTTTGTATCCGGCTTCATTTTGCCTATCAGAGTAATGGTTCGGAATCTGGGTTTCGGCTTGGAGAGATTGTGCCAGAATTAGTAAGGTTAATCTCATTTGACCTCCTTGTAGGTCACACATATCAGCTATTAAACTGATGAGAGCAGATACTACACTTGATCTTAACAGCAAAGGCCTGAAACCAGGCATCGACACTGATCTTGCATGACACAAAATTGCAGATTTGGTGGGGAAAATTTTCAGCGCTAATTTTTCCACCTTTGTCGGTGTCTACGTTGTCATCATGCATTGCACTGTATGTTCGCTTGTCAAATTCCTACAAACTAAAATGCATCGTCAGCACAAATGTTGGTTTTTATGACTGTATGCATGCGAGATGAAAACTGATGAAATCAAGTGTTGAAGAGAGGGCTTTGCTTGAGGCTCATCTCATGGATAGTTGTTCTTGGGTCGAATTTCAAGGGCTCTCTTGATCCAAATGTTGACGATCCAACATGAATTCGAATCTCTAGAAACTTGGAGCAGATGCTTAGAGCGAGTGCTCTAACTATCCATTCAGCATGATTAATTGGATCCAACAGCCTCTGAATTTTTGGCCAGCTGCGTTTTTTTACAGTTCTCTACAAACACAAAAGTGATGATTTGAAATTGCATACAAATTGTAAGGGAATCGCTTAGTGAACAATAGTAGGAAGTAGAGAGCAACTAGTAAATAGCATTAGAAAGATTATGAATCAACCAACATGAGAAGAGAGAGATGGAAGCGATCAGTAAGATCACGAATTAATCGGCTAGCAAGAAAGCATTGATCTTCAAATTTTAATTTCACTTAGTATACAATAGTAGGAAGTAGGAAGCAATTAGTAAATAGTAGCAAAAAGATTATGAATCAATGAACATGAGATGCGCGAGATAGAAGCGATCAATAGGATCGGGAATTAATCGGTTAGCGAGAAAACTAAGCGTTAACTTGTAATGTTTAATTTTAGTAGGCGTTAAAATGCAATCGATAAGTTTGTCAGGATTCTGATTTCATAATTTCCCCTTTTTCTTACCTTCTCCTTTTTGTACAAAAACATTTGATGTGTTACTTCATGTCATATTTTCTAACATATGAATAAATAAATACAAGGAAAAGTAGCCTAACTAAATCATAAACTACACTTTCACTCCTGCTGAAAGTAAAAACTACAAATTAACACGCAATCGATTGATTAACACCAAACCAATTGGCTGTGAAATTAATGAGCATCAAATTAACTCATCGATTAAGGCTCGATCACTTGATCGATACCAAACGAACGCATCGATTCAATTAATCGGACTCGAAAATGACCAGCATCAATCGGCCGAACGCAGTAAGGGAATCGATCACGACCAATTTACAGGGAAGCGGTCAAGAATAAGGCCAACAACAGCGGAAAATCGATCGGGTGTCAAATGTTCAGTGGAAGGTAAAGATTAGGCGTTAATTAATTTTGTAATGTCTGATTTCACCAGGCCTTGAAAATGTATAGCTTATAAATCTAGCTAGGCATTTTTTGGCAAATTTCCCATAAATAAATAAATAAATAAGATAAATAAATAAATAAATAAGATAAATAAATAAATAAATAGATAAATAGATAGATAGATAAATAAATCAGATAAGATAAATTAATAAATTAATAAATAGATAGATAAATAAATAAATAGATAGATAGATAAATAAATAAATAAATAAATAAATAAATACATATTCTTCTTTCTTTCTTTCTTTCTTTCTTTCTTTCTTTCTTCTTCTTCTTCTTCTTCTTCTTCTTCTTTTTTCTTCTTGTACAGTAGCAGAGCATCTGACAGAGGAGTGTGCAGAGAGATCCGATCGAGCGCACTGATCATTCCGATCCTTGACCATGGCCGTCGCCGCTGCCTTGCTCTCCCTCCTCGCTGCCGCCTCCTTCATCCATGTCTCCTGCGCGCCTTCCCCTTCCTGCAGCAGCCATGCCCACGACCTCGATCACCATTCGCATGGCCATGGCCATGGCCATGGCCACCGTGGGCACGAACATCTCCATGCCCATGGTCCCGGATCCCATCCTCCGCACCATGGCCCCCATGTCCACGGCCACGGCTCTCACGCTGGGCATGGCGGAGATCGTGAAATTCATGCCCATCATCATGGTGTAGACGATGGGCATGGGCATGGGCATGGGCATGGGCATCATCGTCACGAACATGGAGCTGAAGGAGAACATCGTTCTGGACAAACGGGCGGTTTTAAGCTCGCAGAGGAGCTAGCCGAGGAAGAAGAGCTCCTTTTGTATGGATTTGATTCACATTCGGGATCAGAAGGAAATCCCCATCACCACCACCACCACCACCACCACCAACACCACCACCACCAACATTCTGAGCGGTCTCCTGTTCTAGGTGCTCTTTTCAAAAGTTTAGTGATTTGAGTTTAGGTTAAGTACGATCATGTATCTGCATGAGATTTCTCTTCGGTTAATTGTCTTTCGCATATGGAAATTCGGTGATTGATCAAATGCTGAGGGCTCAGCCATGAACAATGAAAATATCAAAAAGCAGTTTGAGAGCATGCCTTTGTATCCGATACAAAGAGATTACGCCCTCCACTTCATGCACACATTTGTTCTTTCATACACAAGCTAGTTTTTTCTTAATAAAACCACTTCAATGTGCTCTGCATGAATCGTATCTGAGGAGGGCTTCCTATCCAACCTTTTAGTTAGTTGCAATTTGAATCTAGATCCAGCCAAATCAGAGGTCTTGTATGCATTGCTATACAGTCCTGTTCTATTTACATTTAAGATCTTCTTTTTCTATATTCATGAGCAAGTGCTTCTCTTGTGTAGAATTGCATGCCTGCCCACAGATCTGTGGCCGAGAATGATTGTTTATTTGTTCTTTCTAGTGAATTGTCACTGTTGCAATCTCTGTGTCAATTTTATACTTAGACTAATGTTGTGCTTCATTGCTTTCTTGTTGCTGTTATAACCAGGTCTCTGGATACCAGCTTTAGGGTGCTCCTTGCTTGTAAGTATGGCGTCGCTAATATGCCTCATTCTTCTGCCCTTTATTGTTGGTAAGTAGTTAAGAATCCATCTTCACACAGTGTGTTTCCTGAATACTTTTGATCTAATTATCTTCATTTTTATGCATTTGTATGCTATCAGCCCAAGGTAGACCCTCCAGGACTGTTGTGGATTTTCTCGCTGCCTTTGGTGTAAGTTTATCATCTCAAAGGAGGGTGTTTTCAAGATGTATGATGTTCTATTGCTTGTCTCTCTCTTTCATACAGCATTTCTATGGAGCTTGGGATTATATCATGTGTAACCTTTGATTATGCAGGCAGGAGCAATGCTGGGGGATGCCTTCTTGCACCAGTTACCTCATGCATTAAGTATACAAGAATTTTTCATGGGTGTATTTGGCATCATTAGTTTTATGGACATTTTTAACTGTCTTATACTTGTCCGTTTAACAAACAGGTGGTTCTCATGCCCATGGTGTAGAACATGATCACCAGGATCATGGACACAATCACCATGAACATGCCACAGAAGCACGTGGTGAAAGTGGAAGTCATGCTCATGCTCATTCTATCCAGGACTTATCAGTGGGTCTTGCAGTCCTTGGTAACATAAATGTGTCATAGTATTTGCAGGCAGCTGCAAGCTTATTCAATCAGCTGACCTGACATAAAATCCTATGGTTCTGTAGCTGGCATCATCTTGTTCTTTGTCGTGGAGAAAATTGTTCGACAAGTTGAGAAATCCTCAAAGGGTGCATTACCTTGGGGTCTCCATCACCATCATCACCCTCATCGTGAGGAAGAACATGATGATGCACATGCAGGAGATGGGGACACTCAAGGCCAAGAAATCGTTCCTGAAAAAATTTCTTCTCACGATAAGCCAAGTGTTTCTACACAAGAGAAACAAGAACCTCGTCGTCGTAAAGTACGTAGAATATCTTTGAACTAAATATATCTGGCCAGATTGCATCTTGATTTCTTATGCACTTCCAGAATGCTGAGAAGGATAGCATTAAAGAAACGACACCACTGCTTTCTGATAAAGATAAGCCTGGAAAGAAGTCACCTCAAAAACCACTAGAGGAGAAGGAAGCACCTAATCTCATTCTAGGGTACTTGAATCTTTTCTCTGATGGAGTGGTATGGTCTTCTCGATCCATATCTGAAGTTTTTGTCCTAAATGGTTAAAACCATCACCTGATGATAGAAGCTGAAAATATAGCCTTTTTATATTTGCAGCACAATTTCACTGATGGCATGGCTCTTGGGTCTGCATTTTTGAACCATGGAACTATTGGTGGCTGGTCCCGCACTCTTTTTCTGCTTGCACATGAGATACCGCAAGAGGTAAACGTGCAGCAACTTTAAGATTAATAGTAACATCTATAAGAGGACATATAGGCAAATAACTTGGTTTTTCTATGGGTAGTATATATGGCTTTTGTCACTGAGATTTTCCATTAGATGATCTGGTGTTTGTAATGTTCTTTAGAAAGGCTGTCCATATTTATGTGGTCACAATGTAAGTATGGGAGAAATTATTTCTCCCCAGGCTATTCCAGTGGAATTGATTTATATGGGTTTTCATTCATTTTTTCTCATTGTTCATACCCGTTGCTCTTTTCAGTTTTTCTTTGACTTTCATGCACATCTCAGTTTGTAACAAACATAATCCATTATCTATGCGAAACACAAACATAGTGTCAGACACTTAATATTATAGAATGTCAACAGGTTGGCGATTTTGGTGTTCTATTGCAATCCGGATTCACGGTGTTCAAGGCATTGGCTTTTAATTTTTTATCAGCCTTGGTTGCGCTTGCTGGAACCGCTCTGGTATATTGCCATATGAAGATGTTTACATTTACTTTAAGGGAAATTTTGAGTGTTTCAAGACCAGAAATTTCTGCATTTAGCTGAAGACAAAACAAACAATTAACCATTAAAAGGAATTCATTACCTCTCTTTGTAAACAGGCTTTGCTGTTGGGAGGAAGCCCTGAGAATTCTTCCCTCATAGAGGTAATAGTTTTGAGGTTTTCTTTCTTGGAAGGTGCATCTTCTGTGGCTTTAATTGAACTCGTATTGCAAGGGAGGATCAGCTCAAGCATTTTGTGTTTCCTTCCTGGCTATTCCCTCTTTGTGGAAGGGTTCCATCTGATTGTGCTGATTGTGTTCTTCCAGGGTTTTACTGCAGGTGGATTCATTTACATTGCCATAGCAGGAGTCTTACCAGAAATGCATCGAACTGGATCCTCTGCCAAGATAACATTTCTTCAGTTGGCTGCTTTAGGGTCTGGTATGAGTGTTGCGCTTCTGATCTCCTTGATCGAATAGCAGGGTTTTCTTGACAAAGGATTTGTATACCATTGCTTTGAAGATTTACCCAGATTTGATGTATTTTGGCCATATTTCAAGTACAAACATTTTTGCTGCAAAGCAACAATCAGAAGATGGAGCCATTTACTCTCTGTTTGTAAAACTATGTGCATTTCAGGCAGTAGAAATCTGACAATTAGAGTGCGAGCTTGTGCTGGTGCATGCATCTATAGGTTCGTTTTCGATTCATGGATTTCTGAATTGTTCACTTTGTTTGAATTGCGGTGCTGGTGGGTACGAATTCTAAAACCACCAAATCCAAAAAGCTTGACGTGTGTAGCCGATTCCAGATGCTGGGTCTGGTGTGAACTTTTTCTGGTGAAAATATTTGTCACCCAGATTGTAAGTACATGATGGTATTTAGCAAAATACTCGATGGCATTTGGCACTTAAATGTCTGCAAAATCTTAGAATACTTGATTGCAGTGCAAAATCTTAGAATACCTGATTGCAGTGCAAAATCTTAGAATACTTGATTGCTGTGCAAAATCTTAGAATACTTGATTGCATTGCTTATTGAGCATAGCTTATGAGCATAGCTCCGATATTTTATACGACTTGATCTGCTAGTCCTATATTGAATTAACGGCAGTGCAAAACTTTCCTGCATTCTATGAATTGTCAGCTAATGGAAAGCATGAAAACTGCTGGTACATGTTTGCAGTAACTAAGTGCTAACATTGTCTTTCTCTGCAAATGGAACTTGCCCTGCTTCTTTCTTGGCAAAGCATTATTGCTGTGCCTCAATCTTTTACACGTTACACATACGCAGAACAACATAAAAAAGCTCATCAGGTTACATCAGAGTCTCATTCTGTTGATTGGTTAACAAGATTGTGGGTGCAAAGCCATGTTTGATTCATGTCGGTTTCAACACCGCAATTTCAAAACAGGAGTCAGTTTTGCCTGTGCTTATGAGTTGAAATCAAACCACATTGTGCCAAGCGATGGACCAAATGGCTTCCTAGCAACAAATTCCTGCCATCTCCATCAAAGCTTTGTCAAAGCTCCATTCAAATCAAACCCATGGTTTTTGTGTTACTCGCGTGAGGTTCATGGCTAACCTTGGTATGGATGGGATCGTTTATTGTACTGTTTATATTTAGAAGTCTAGGGCGAGATTCTTTACAGTTATGCTACTGCAAGATTACTATTTCTTCCTTTGATTATGTGGATATGTCTTAGTTAGGGTAGCACGTTGTAGCTACTTTAAGCAATTGTTGAGTGAGATATCATTTTAATGAATATCAGATCCTTTTGAAACAGGCAATGAGAAGCACTTTACAAAGAACAAACCCAACAAGTTCTTTTGATTGGCTAAAAGCCAAAACAATTTCACTCAAACACTAGACGTTTGGTTTACGGACTTAGATTCTTTTATATAAGTCAAGAACTTGGCTAGAAGGCTAATCTTCAGTTCCGTGGGAGAGTTTCGAACTTCAATTGAAAGATTTAGCAACCATTTCCATATTGGGCTTCCTGATCAAACCATTCAATCAGAACCCATGTCAAACTACCCAATTTTCAATGCCCATTGGCTGCATGCTAGATTTACGTCAAGCTGCCAATGCAATGCTCATTTGCATGCTAAGTTTACATCAGACTGCCCGAATCAATGCCCATTAACATATGTTGTAGGTTACATCAGACTGCCTTCATACAACATCCCAAAAAGACCAGTAATTCCAGCATGCACAAGAATAAGACGCCCTCTGATGCAGGCCTGAATATGTACATGATTCTTTCAGCTGGTTTTATTCAATTCTGTTTCGCACGATTTTCATTATTCCCACTGAGAGAAACAAGCACCATGTTTATGGATTTGCATAAATTTCTGCTGAAACCCAGCTCGAAAAATGGTTGTGATGATCCTGACACATATCCATTAAAATGATGCCTTCTACTATCACATATGGGAACACTGAAAGCACAAACGGAAGAAGGGAGGGTACATTAGGATGGTGCAAATGGGTTTCGCAATTTGCTATCAAATTTCAAACAAATGGGCTGTTTACATTGGCAATAACGTAAGGTCAGAATCATCTCCATGATCAAATCAAGATCTGAGAAGACTGCACCACACTGACTGAGCCAAGCCAATTTCCAAGCCTCCTGCCGATTAGTGCCTTCTCCTGTCTGTAACTGCATTTCAATTTCATCTCACAATCCATTTCCTGGTGACATGCACCGATTTCTCAACTAGCACTATGGGGCAAAACTGATTTGGATGCTAGTAAATTATATCTTTGGTCGGTTATTCATGGGAAAAACCTGCGCAACAAGCTCTACACTAATACATAAGAAGCTGCTCTACCATCTCTGACACACTGGCAGATCAATCCCATTTTTCCCCTATGGATTTGATTGAGCAATTCGGGTTCATTCTATATAGCTTGATGTACTGATCTGCTACGAATATACTCGATGATGGGGATGGAAGCTCGATTTCACACCAGTTCAACCTGACCAAACATCTCCCTTTCTTTCAAACAAGCAAAAGAAGATGGAAAACTGATGACAAACACCTCTGGTATCATCACAAGGAAGCGAACAATCGGTGGGATGATCTCTGGAGGCATCATTGGCAGAACCCAGAGCAAAGCACAAGTGAATATAGTACACCCATACAAGCATATGCTAGCATCGTTTTCCACTACTCCAGTATCTCTGAGATGATTCCAGCGCCAATGGTTTTCCCACCTTCTCTGATGGCAAATTTCATTTTCTTCTCCATAGCCACAGCTTGGATAAGCTCCACCGTCATCTTGACACGATCACCAGGTAAGACCATCTTGCTTCCCTCCCCAGAGTCACTCTCCACATTCACAACCTTCCCTGTAACATCCATGGTTCTCAAGTAAAACTGAGGGGTGTAGCCAGCGAAGAAAGGAGAATGCCTGCCACCTTCTTCCTTCCTCAAGATGTACACCGACGCAACAAACTTCTTCCGTGCTCTAACGCTCTCGGGCTTCGCCACAACCATACCCCTCGCTACATCAGATTTCTGCATGCCTCTCAATAGGAGCCCTACATTGTCACCGGCGATGGCCTCTTCTAAAAGCTTCTGGAACATTTCGATGCTAGTCACGACCGTAGTTCTGGTCTCTTTGAGCCCGACAATGTCCACCGTGTCGCCTACCTCGATCCTCCCTCTCTCGACTTTCCCCGTAGCTACAGTTCCTCTCCCGGTGATGGAGAGAACATCTTCGATAGCCATCAAGAAGGGCTGATCCACCTGTCTCGTCGGTACCGGGATCTTCTCATCTACAGCATCGATCAGCTCATAGATTCTATCCACCCATTCATTCTCGCCGCGCTTTATATCCGCCTTAACCTCGAAGGCTTCCATGGCCTTCAGTGCTGATCCGCAGATTACGGCTACATCATCGCCGGGGTAAGCATGCGACTTGAGGAGATCGCGGGTTTCCATCTCCACGAGCCGGATCACCTCCTCATCCTCGACTTGATCGATCTTGTTCAGAAATACGACTATGTGGGAAACACCAACCTGCTTCGCCAGAAGAATGTGCTCCTTCGTCTGCGGCATGATGCCATCGGAGGCCGACACGACAAGAATGGCTCCATCCATCTGAGCTGCCCCCGTGATCATATTCTTGACATAGTCGGCATGTCCGGGGCAGTCCACATGTGCATAGTGCCTTCGGGGGGACTCGTACTCGATCACGGCGGCGTTGATGGTGATCCCTCGGGCTTTCTCCTCGGGGGCAGCATCGATCTCATCGAGGCGTTTGGCTCGGCTCCCGAGCTCCGACGCCATGGCCATGGTGAGAGCCGCCGTGAGCGTGGTCTTGCCATGATCTACATGGCCTATGGTCCCGATGTTCAAATGCGGCTTCTTCCGCTCGAACTTCTCCCTGGCGGCCGATCTGGGCGAGGTGGGGGGAGGAGGGCGGGTCCGGGAGATCCACGGCGGGGTGAGGGAAAGCCTTGCGTGCAACAAAACGAAGGAGGAGGGGGAGGAGGAGGAGGAGGTTTGGAGCTTCGCGGCGGAGAAGAAAGACGCGGAGAAGCTGAGGCCGAAGAACGAAGAAGAAGTGGGTTTTGCGAGAGGTCTGGGGAGAAGGGATTTGGGTCCTTCTCGGAGTGGCGAGGGAACAGAGGTCCCCGCCATAGCCGGCTGCAGAGCAGGAAAGGGAAGAACGGAAGGAAGAAGAAGGGGCTCATTTTGAGAAGAGTGTTTTTGGAGACCAAGTTTTTTTTTTCTTGTGGACAGATGATATGAAAACAACGCTGATTTCCACTCCAGATCTGAGCCTGATTCCAGATCTGAGTCTGATTCCCAGATCTGAAGTTTTTTGAGTTTGATTTCCTGTGGCGTGTTTCGTTTCGATTCCCGCCCCGAGTAATCCCGATCACCGCTCTGCATTCGTCGATTCGATCCGAGCTGAGTATCACGCCTGTTGCGGTTTCAACTCAGCTGCTCAGAAAAAAAAACTGAACAGACCTTCAATCTCCAGATTCATCAATCTGATCTGCTGATGCATACACTGTATGCATATGTTTGTGCCTTCTATTGTCATACATAGATGTATGTGTGTATTGTATGCAGCTGACTACTTTATGGAAGTCATTCATCTGCTCCGAAAAAAACAAAAACTGAACAGACCTTCAATCTCTAGATTCATCAATCCGATCTGCTCATGCAGACACTGTATGCATATGTTTGCGCCTTCTGTTGTCATACATGTATGTATGTATGCATGCAGCTGACTACTTTATGGAAG
>JBBBWG010012224.1:17957-44812 GCA_037176905.1 Azolla pinnata
CACTGTATGCATATGTTTGCGCCTTCTGTTGTCATACATGTATGTATGTATGCATGCAGCTGACTACTTTATGGAAGTCATTCGGTAGCATGGTTCCTACTTCAACTGGACTCTGTCATTTTTCGGGGTTTCGATGCCCCATAACTGTGCTGTTCTGGTAGACTTGTCGCCGAGTACCTTTTTGCCTAGTAGAAAGGGACAAAATGAGAGGAGACGTCGCCACAATCAAGATATAGCTCGATCGATCGATCGATCGATTGGGCCCAAGCTTGATCAACCTCCATGGGCATACAATTGCCGAATGATGAGGTTGAAAGGAGATCTTGCGGCCATAGAGGGGTTGTGGAGACGGGTTGAAACATCTAAGTCGCTTGCTAATCCTTTGAGGCACGAAAAGGCATTTGTCACAATCGATTGCTTGTGGAACAAGGAGGTGGACTTGAAGCTCCCACAAGGAACCCCCAAACATTATGATTTTCATGTTGATGTTATTGTATCATTAGTTCATCTAGTCACCAATGCCTACATCTAGAATCCTGAATATGTGGGGGATCAAGATGAGCCCTTATATTTGCGGAATCCTAACTTCAGTTTATGCTATCGCTTATTTTTCTTTTTGTCTCTCAACATTCTATCTCATTTGCTCTACTTTTCTGTGATAGTATATAGTCTGTCTCTTGCCCTAGCTTTGCTCTATCTATCCGTGACACCATCAAGAGACTGAAATGGCACGAGACTACAAATGTCCGTACAACCCAAATTAAGCGGGCTTGATTCCCTTGGAGCATTGGTCAGATGTAGTGTCAAAGCTAGCTTTCCATATTGACAATGCTCATGAAATTGATGGTTAAAGAAGGAGAGGGGAATGTATCCGGTCATCTTTGTCATAACTAGGATATCTAATGTAAATAAGTCACTAGCTATGAGAATGATACACAACGGGTACAATGAATGTACTTTTGAACCATTAGCAAGTACCACTGTAAAATGTCTACCCTCTTTATGAGAAGTTAACACAAATACCTAGCTATTTCATTGAGTTTGTCGCACTAAAATGAGTGACTATATGATGTGTGAAGAATTATAGTAAAGCCACGAATAATGCTAAGCTTTATTACATCATAGATCGAGTCAAAGTCACGTGCAATGTATTGTCACAAGCACATTACCAAATTTTTATTATCAAGATTCGAACCTAACACCTAACAAAAATTTTTAAGTCTACCTATTATACTACTCTTTCTTTTCTTAAATATTTATTTACAGAATAAGTGAATTATAATCACAACTTGACAATATTGAATCATTCTAGTTTAACATTATCCAAGCTTGACATTCTCGTACTCTAAGTCTTTTGGTAATTAATAATATTGTCTTCTTATTCTTATCTTATCTTTTTCTTATCAAAGTCTTGTTTTTCATGCTTATCATTGTGTATAAGCTTTGGTCATGATAGTAGGCCATACTAAGTATAGCTAGGGAGGTTAAACCAGTATAGTTGCCCTCGAGCTCAAATCTTTAAACTTTTTTAGCCTTGAGAGATTTCTCACAATAAATATATATTCTTGTATTTTTGGAGCTACTTCGTTTACTCAAGTTTTTTATACATTGAGAAGAACTTCAACTATAATTGTTCGACTGTTATGTCGTACTTTATATGACGTGTTTCACCAAACAAACTTTACATAAACGTTATTCTTTGGGCATCTTTAAACAAAATAGAGTTAGTTGCCCCCAAGTACTTCATTGTTGTGATAGAGAAGTTGCATATAGTTGTAATAAAGGTCTATGTTGAGATACAATCTTAACAAACACAAGAATCTCATGGAGTCATAAAACCGCACAACCACAAGAGGCGTAAAAAAGGTGAACTGCAAAAGAGGAATTACATAATGCAAAAGAAAAGAGGAGTTATATAATGCAAAAGAAAAGAGTTGCGCTCCATTACGCCAAAAAAAGGACCAACGTAAAACATAATAACTAGATATCATATCTAATTAATTGATATAAATTGAAGAATCTAGGTTAGTTGTTTTTCTTGAATACAAACAAGGAATAATTTTACTCTTTGACAAGATTGTACTCTCTTAGGTTGACAAGTCTATTTCAAGCCTTAGTCGATTGTATTGAATGCAGTTAGTTGCCCAAATGTGGACACGTATAATTGATTGAAGTTTTAAGCAATACAATCATCTTTCTCCTCCTTCTGCGAATCCCCTTCTTATGTACATCTTCTTTTGCATTCATGGTCTCAAGCTTCTGCAAATCATCATTTTTTACGATCTCCATGATGGTGGCAAACTACTCATCAACAATAAAGCTTAGAACTTATTGTCAATATTCATATCTTATGTTGAGATTTCTGAAATTATCTTTTGTACATGTTAGATTGACTTGTGCCTTTTAAATATACACTCCGGCCCTTTAAACACTCGTATCTCATATTTCTAGTGATGGTCTTCCGTCAGTAAAACAATTAGGTTAGGATGTTCGTACATGTGCCATCGATCTAATTATCCTCCTTGTTGGTGGTGATATGTGCCTATCGCTAGATGATATCCATTCGCTTCTCCACTTCATTAGATATTGTTTTCAAGCTGTCGTGGCCACATAAAACTGTTAGTCTCTCATAGAGTAAACCACATATACCAAAGCAAAGTTGTAGGAGAGAGTGGAGTAAGCTTCTTTACTTCATACACCTTCACTTACCACTCGTATACTATGCATGTACGAGAAAGAATGCAAGAATACGAGAGAAAACATGTATGCAAACAATATTATGTTACTCAAAGTACTTATAACATCTAAATATTATTATAACAAGCCTTAAGTTTTATATATATGCATCAGACCCCTTTATATTTATTTCAAAGAGTCAACTTTGCATGGTACTACATTACTATGGATCTCATTCATAGTACTCAACTATTTACGCTTTACTTGGCTATCTTACTTTACAAGTATTCCATGACTATTTATAAGTTTACATACACCTACGTACTCTTTACATATAATAGAGTATAAAAACTTTATCCGAGTTGTGTGTTATAATTAGATTGTAATTTGTGTGATTTCCTTTAAAACATAAAAAATTGACTTGAACTTCTTACTAGGTTGTCTAACTTGGGGGTTGTAAAGAGCATAAGGTTAAGAAGAGCAATTTATGATTTATCCAACAAACAATGATGTTTCTTTCTCTTAGAAATCATCGTTTTGTGGTCGCAGGGCAAAAAACTTTTATAGAATGAAATATGATGAAACGATTTCAAGATGCAACAAGCTATCATGTTCTTTCGCCACAAGAATGCAAGCACTAGTATGGAATAGATGAGGACCTATAATTGAAGAACCTTGCTCTAACATAACTGGAAATAGTAAATACACAAATTGTGTTTGTGCTGAAAAACAACTAAGTAATGAAGATATGGAGCTTCATATCAATGGTGGCATGTAGACAATTGAGGTGTGTGTGTGAGAGAGAATAAGCACAATATAATATAAACTTTATATTTGTCAATTGACAACAATAACAAAAGACAATACAAACTTGGTTACATAAAGTAATAACAAATACATTTTGTCGTAATTGCAAATATAAACTGTCTAAAGAGATAATATGAACATATCCATTGTTTGACCATATTCGACGCACATATATAGTCCAAAAAACATGAACAACTCATCGTCATCAATCACGGTTGTGATGATCATAACCACCATCATTCATGGCCATTTAAGGTCACCATCATCACCATCCATGGTCACCACCATCACCATCATCACCATTCATGGTCACCACCACCACCACCATCACCATTCATGATCATATCCACCACCACCACCAGCATCAACATCATCTCATGAATGTCGTCATCATTCATGGTCATCACTGACACCCTCATCACAATCATCAACATTCATGGTCATCACTGCCACCACCATCACCATCATCACAATCACCACCATCACCAATGCCACCATCATCATCATCATCACCATTCATGGTCATCATTGCCACCACCACCACCATCATCACAATCACCACCATCACCAATGTCAACATCATCATCATCATCACCATTCATGGTCATCATTGCCGCCACCACGACCACCACCATCACCATCATCATCATAACCATTTGGTCATCATTGCCACCACCACCACATCATTACAATCACCACCACCACCACCACCATCATCATTATCATCATCACCACCATAACCATCATCATCATTCATGGTCATCGCCACCACCACCATCATCACGATTCATGGTCATCACCATCATCATCACCATTCGTGGTCACCACAGCCAACATCACCATCGTAACCATCATGATCATCAACATCCACAAACATCATCACCACCACCATCACCATCGCCATCATCCTCGCCTCATCAGGACCATCATCATAGTCCATCACCATCACCACCATCACCATCATTACTATCACCACCACCATCATGACCATCACCACCATCATGATTATCATCACCATCATTACCATCACCACCATCATGACCATCACCACCATCATGACCATCACCATTATCATGACCATCATCAGCATCGCCACCATCACCGCATCACCATTATCACCATGATGATCATCATCACCACAGTTATCATTTTCTAAAAGCGAGTGCTCGTTCACCGTCTCTCCTCTGCACATGGCGATGGCGATACTAATAGAGATACTGATCGTGGCGACGGCTTCCTGACACCTGCTTCAACTCTTCCTCTTGCTCGAGACGCAGGTGGTGCCGTGAGATCACGGAAGCTTCCTTCCCGAAAAAGCTGTACCAGCCATTGGAAAATGGTGCCCCGGGAAATCATTGCCGCCACGCTTCCTTCCGCTGTCATGGTTCGTGTGCATGGACCTGTAAGTAACATTATCTCTCTCCATCTCTGGCCCCGTCTTGGCGTAAGAAAGCCGTGTGAGAAAGAAAAGTAGAGCTCAACGGTTTTTTCGTTTCATGACCTAGGGAAATCATATGTGCTTTGGGTTATTGTTGATGAATGTTGGAAAATGGAATTTTGCCCCGACTTTCTTAGGGTTGCCCAAGGATTCCGAAGGACATTTAGTTCTCACATGGCTAACCCCAGCTTTCTTTAAGGATATTCCTCAGGGTCTCTGATGGAAATATGTATTGGTATTATGGACCCCAGATATAAGTAGGATGAATATACTCGTTCTTGACAAGGGTAAAAGCTGGATATATACATCTATACAGCTAACTGAAGGAAGGAATTCAAAACTGCTGGAGATGTCCATATATGCTGTTTGTTGGTTAATGATTATGTAGAAAAGAATCTACCCTAACATATATGATTCCAGTTCTTATTATCATGAGAATGAATTTTTTCTTGGTGAGAGTTACGAAATACTCCACTCTATTTGAAAACCTTTATACTGAACTCGGTCATGATGATACTAACGTTTCTTTGTTTCTTGTTTAGGATCCAAAGAGCAGGAAGATGCGGAATCATGCATTTCATCATGCACAGTATTTTTTCTTGCCATGCTCCTCCCTTTTCACTGGATGTTATCTGATTGTTTATCGTATGTAGTGGAAATCGTAACCTCCATGGCAACACCTAAAGAACACGGGGATCAATGCAATACAGGCAAAATTGGGGGTCGGAATCATTTAACTTTCATGTCCGAGTCTCAATCATATAAATGTTTGTGAGTACCCTGTGATGAGAGAGAAAAACAGGGAAACATGAGTGGAATCTAAGTTTCTTGGCATTTTTATGCACGTTAGGATGGGATGAAATACATGTGAAACACGTGAGAACATTTGATTCTATCAAAAAATAGATCCAGCTGTACTGAAGCTGATAGAAGTTTATGTGACTTGATCAAACTACAAAATGGAGGATTAATAAAATCATATATCTCTTTCCAAGAGGATATCCTTATATCTTTTGCTTAAGTGAAATAGATCCCAATGTGTGGCAGCACTGGAACTTGCATTGTCCAGGTCACAGAATCCTTGATTCTCACCACGTTTTGCAACGCTTCCATACTGTACAGCAACAGGGAGTAGTTGATGTGATGAGAAATTTTGTATCATTTAATGAGAAGTGTCTCGGGAAATTTGTATGTATAAATAATCAAGGAATACTTGCGAAAGAAAAAAGTGTCGTGTTTTACTAAAAGAGCATGAAAAAATGCATGGCATGAATATGCATTGCTGTGTAATAACATCTCTGACCAGGTCCTTCACTCCTACCAGAACTAATATTTACTCCTGGAAAAGTTGAAGAGTGAAAACTCTCTAAGCTTATGACAACTGCCTTTCCCCCAGAAGCTCTCAATGAAGCTCTTTGTGAATGTTCACATATTAGATGGACAATAAATTGCATCGTGCCATATTCATGGGCGAAGATCTATGATACTTAGCATCATCTGGACAAGCATGATTGGCCATTAATTTTGCTGAACCAAGTGGGTTAGTCCTATCACTACTAAAAAATTTAAGGTTAGACAAAAATGGCTGGTCAACTAGTAATGCATGTTTGAAAGAGATCGACCATTTTCTATCATATATTGGAATTGTAATCCCTCTCTAATTCCATAAAATGGATGACATGCTGGTTTAATTTGAAAGTAGAACACGTTTGCATTTGCATTGAATATGCAACATGGGGGACCTGTGCAATATATGAATCAGTTTTAAGGAAAATGTAAGCAGTCCTAGCATGTTGTCGGAGGACCTATCTGATGGGCTACAGCTACATTATGATGTGCTGATAACAATGTGTTAGATTTTTATATCAATCTGTACTTGTGAAGAAGAAGAGAATAATAATATCTATGTGAGCTTCCAAGTGCAATGTCAAGACTTCCAATGCTATCTATCATAAAGTATTTATTGTTGCTTTAAACCCTTTCTGGATTGGACTTGTGGTTTATTGAAGTCTATCTTTATTAGGTCTGGTGACACTACACTTTCAGCATCTGGATGGCTATTCGCTTACAACTTTGGAGCTGCTGAAGCAGAGGGCCATTCAGTTGTATTGACATGTTCATCAGTTGTGGAGCCATTTCTTCAGAAAGGACTTCTGGTGGAATCTTCAAAAGTGAATAATTTCCCCTCAGTGATTCAATCTGTAAAATACATCTGGAAAATTACGAGTTTATGATTTTGTATTTGTGAAAGTGCAGATAATAAGAAATCCCACACTGATTTCTGGTGCTGAAGTGGATATCCTCTTGGAGGAGTTGGAGGTGGTTAGCTTGCATTCTTTTTCTTCAAGATGTGACTACTGAACTTACTGTGGACAATTCGAATGCATTCTGTATTATATATGTATGTTAGTAATAAAAATCTTTCTGTGAAATAGGTAGGGTGTTTGTTTATTCTTAGAGAACTATTTGTCATTTTCTTAACAGACTCAATGCCAGGGCTCATCAAATAATGGAACAAACTGGTTAACAGCCAAGCTTCTTTTCCTGGTAAAATTTGTCTTGCGAATCACCTAATGATTGAAATCAGAGTAAACTTCATATGCTAATTTATTTTTCCGTGGTAGGTGGATGCACCTCTAGCTGACATAGCATTACAGGCTTTGTTGGATGCACATGGTGGTAGCTCTGATGGGACTTGGGAAGTGGGTTGGGCTTTAACACACATGGAGGCTTCTAGATCACAAGAAACAAATGCTTTCTCCAACAAAGTGGGTTTTTTGAATTTCTTTTGAATTTCTTTCCATACAGTCAGTGAAGCACTAATGGCAATAGGTGCACTTCAAAATTTAGGAAATGGAGAATACAATACATTCAAAAGGCTATGATATGCAGACTGGCACTGTTAGGGAAAGAAATGATGCTAATCTTCTGATGCCACCAACACGTATTGCTGTGTTGGGTGTACCTTCAGCAAAACTTAAGGTAAATGATCGATTTCTTTGTACTCATTTTCGTCACCATTTTAATGTGGAAATAATGGTGCTGATGTATACTCTCATACCGTTGATGATTATTCTGTGAATAACATAATGAAATATTACTCCTTTGCAAGCTCAACATTCACATATACTATTCACATTTACATACACAGCATTGAATGATTCCAAAATGGTTCATGCTTCTTTAAAAGAACCATAAAGGAGAGAGGTAGGGAGCGAATGAAAGAAAGATACATCATCTATTGTCTCTATATGTTATTGAGACTGAACAGCATGATGAATTGTTGTGTTTTCTTCTTAATTGGTGGCAGAAAATTTGTGTTTTGTGTGCGAAGTTTTGAAAATTTTTAATATTGGTGTGTGCTCTTTCGAGTGAATTAATTTGCTCCTCTTTAAGTGACCTGGATCAGACACGGTCTCAATAGTTGTAATTTTTAAGGTCGCTATGTAACCTTCTGTACCCCGGGTTTGCTGCTCAGGGCCTTCCTGTTTATGCAGATGAAGCCAACATTGAGATTGGCTGAACCGTGCATTAAGGGGGATTTCTTGTTCGTCGTTGGTTCTCCTTTCGGTGTTTTGTCTCCTCTTCATTTCTTCAACAGGTCCAAAGGCAATTCCTTGTGTTTCTCAATTTGCTGTTAAAATAGCTGAAAATCAATAAAACTTTCATGTTATGTGAACAGCATGGCTGTGGGAATTGTAGCGAATACATGGCCTCCTGGAATTTCACAGGCCTCGTTATTGATGGCAGACATACGATGTCTTCCAGGTAATCTTTTCATCTGGGAAATGAACATGTGAAATATGAACATCCAGCATGCAATCAGGTCATTCTTTTTTTCTTAGACAGTCATTTAGATATCACATCTGCATTCAGATGTACATTAATGTAGGGATGGAGGGTGCTCCAGCCTTCAACCGGGATGGTGCTTTTGTTGGTATTCTCAATAGACCATTAAGACAAAGAAGTGGGGGTGCAGAAGTTCAGGTGGTTATCTATTTATAATCCACAGATCCATGAGTATTAAGTCAACTCATCACTGTTCTATATCTGCTGTATATGTAGCTGGTTATAACATGGGAGGCTCTTGCACCAGCTTTGCAATCTATTGGAATTGATCTACAAGAAGCATGTGGCACAACAAAATTGTTGAATCATGGACTAATAGAACCTCCAAATCTTGATCATGGCGCAAGCACTGCAGACCAATTCGACAGAATTCATCAGAGTAAAGATTACTTGCACTTAAATCCCGGTATTCGAAAAGCCATTGAGTCAGTGGTGCTTATTACAGTTGGTGATGGAGCTTGGGCATCAGGAGTACTTATAAATGATAAGGGCCTCATTCTTACAAATGCACACTTGATTGAACCTTGGCGTTTTGGCAAAACCCAATTTTCACATTCACCAAGTCAAAACAACCTTGTAGTTTCTGCCAATACTTCTGGTTCCTTCTGCAGTTTTTCCCAACATAAACCTGATTTCGAATCTTTGGATGACTTTGCAAAATCTTCGCATAGGGTAGACGCCGAAAATTCTGTTCAGAATGTGCAGTTACATATGGCTGTGCAAACCAATGACAATGCAGCTATTGACAGTGTGGGAGTTCGCCAAGCCTCAGAGTTTAATTACAGGAGCTACAGAAAGATAAGGGTGAGGATTGAGCATCCAAAACCGCGGACTTGGTATGATGCTAGGGCAATCTATATATCACGAGGGCCTCTCGATGTGGCTCTGTTACAGATTGAAACATTTCCACCTGGCCTACAAGCAATGCAACCAGAAGAACAATGTCCCATTCCAGGTGCTCCAGCAATTGTTATTGGCCACGGTTTATTTGTTCCTCGATCAGGTGATCTCTTATGCACATGATAACTAAGGAACGTCTCTCTCAGGATTTTGTTGTCTGTTTGGATAAATTCTGACTGTTTTGTGCATTTATGCTCAATCCCAGATCTCTGCCCTTCATTGAGTGCTGGAGTGGTTTCCAGAGTTGTGAGAACAGGGAATATTGCTCAATTTAAAGCTTCTTTAGAGGAGCCACCTGTGATGCTTGAGACTACAGCTGCTGTGCATCCGGGAGGAAGTGGTGGGGCGGTAGTGAATGAACATGGACGCATGATAGGGCTTGTGACAAGGTTGGAATCTATCCTTGTGTCTAGCAGGAACTCATAATATCAATTACCAGACTTGTATTTCCTGACATTATATGGGGTTGATTGATAGTAATGCAAGGCACAGTGGAGGTACTGTTATTCCTCACCTTAATTTTAGCATACCATCTGCTGCGTTGAAGCCTATCTTTCTTTTTGCCACCAGTGGTGAGTCATCGAAGGGAGAGCTCATTTGATTCTGAATTCAGCTTCTTTCTTTGTTGTCTCTCACATTTGGTTGTGTATGGTTTTCTCAGACACAAAAGATGTATCACATTTGTCAGCGCTGAGTAATACTAGTGATCAGCTTTCAGCTGTATGGGCCTTGGTGCCACCTCCACCACCGACCCAAACACGAGATCTTCCATTCCTGGGAATGCTGCCCAAACAGGAGAGCATGCCGAATCAGCAAGGCTCCTCTACAGAGAAAGGGTCACGCTTTGCGAAATTTCTTGCTGATAAGACATTTGAACTTTCAAAGAAGCCCAAGACTGAAGAGAATTGTGTGTCTTCTAAGCAGCAACCGCACACAGGATCCGATGCTCTTCCTCCAGTATGTAATCACATCTACTACAACAGCCGGCTCTGAAGTGGCCAAACAGTTTGATGAAGGAAATTCCGTTGCAATCACATCAACCAAGTCCTGTAAGTGGTTTCTTTCTACAATAACGTGCTGCAATGTTGAGGCTCGCCATTTTGGCATGCTTGGTAAAAAGCATGGGATGGTGTTGCCGATGGGGGCTGGCACAAGGATAAGATTCTCCATTTTGTTTATGTAAGAAGATCTTACGGCACTTGATTCTTTGTTGGCGCAATATGCGAGAAATTATATGCTTGGGCAATGGTGGTGATGATACACAGGCTTTGCAAATGGGTTTTGCATTCTTGTAGCTAACCATGTGAACACGAAGGCATATACCTAGGCTGAAAGTAACTACTATATACATGGATTGCAAATCTCAAATGTACGAATGTCTTAACAGAGAATGCAGAATGGACTTCTTAAAATGTCTACTATGTTAAAAATCTGAACTTTTTTTCTTTGAAATACAAGTATTGTGACTTGCCATTGTTCTCAGTCGAAAGCATGGCAAATCTATGGAACATGAAAGAAGGAGATCATCCTGTAAATCGAAGAAAGGAAATGAACAGTACTTGATCAAACTACAAACCAAGTAGATTGAGATCAGAGTAAACAGATGCAATTATGCGAACTGTTTGTTCTGCTTTCTAATATTATTAGTTCTGCTCTTTAGTTTGATTGTTCGTTTGTCTCTCGCTCCGTCAATAAGCTGCTTGTATGCTCATCCTGAACCTTTGCCAATTGGAGGATCTTTACACGACCATAACAACTGAGGATTATTTAAGATATGAAGTTTTGGTGTGATGAACTTGAATATTTTTTCTGTCTTTTAGAAACTTTTAATTTATATCTCATAAATTTTAAGTATTTTGTCAAATTCTTTTGGTGATTTAGACCTATACCATTGTAGGTTTACCATAGCCGTAAACATGTTGTTCGTGTATATGATTTGTTTCATATGTTGAATAATATAAACGATCAAATGATCATTTTGAGATGTAGTTTTTTCTTCACTAAAATAATCTCTTTGCTAAATACCGTGTTACATACCTGGTTTGATAGAAAAAGGCTCTTTCCTTCCTTTGAATGAACCCGGACGAATTGGTTATGAAGAGGATCAATTGTCGAAGTGTAGCAAGTTTTTCAAGAACAAAGCTCATTAATCCTCTACAAAACAGACACAATTAATATAATCATCCAATGTGTGATCAATCCTATGATGTTTTCCCTTGTTTTGATTTTTATCATCAATTAATATTCTCAAAGCGAGGAACTTTGTTATTTTGCTGTTTTTTTTCTTTAACTTTCTTTTAATTTGATAGACTTTACAAAACTAACCTTGAATCCAAAACTGAAGGTTTTGGGTACTAAGGTCTTGAGTTTTGGTTGTCCATTTCTAGAAATATTCACCACAATAAGTTGCCAATTCTACTCCTTCCGTACAAAAACAAAATCTTTAGCTGCCATATTTTTCAATTAAGCCCATTCCATCTATTTAAAAGGTGAAATCAATAATCATTTGAACATATTATATAAACATATATTATTAAGATGCAAGCAAGAGTTAATTGCACAAACAATAAAAAATGTTAAATTAAAATGACATATCTCTATTCATAAGTAACATATGACTCATGAGCAACAAACTATAAATTGGTTTCGTTCATTGGTTTTCCTAGAAACCAAAATAAAGTCTAGATTGTGAAGACGGATCAAGAACCCAACAATTTGTAAAATTTAATCAATTTGACTGAGAGCCCAACATAGAGTTCGCCTTCTATGACATTTCATACGATATGGATAACTAGGTCAAATAAAAAATATCGAAGGTCTCCAATAAATGTTTAATTGATACTTGTAAATATTAAGAGAGAAAATTTGTCTATCTGATGTGTTCAAAATGAGGAAATTATGCAAAAGAAATGCAATAAGCATGAGAAGAGATAGATGGAAGCGATTACTAAGGGAAGGATAGAATCAATCAGTGAGAAGAGATCAGGAATTAATTGATTAGCGATAAACCTAGGTGTATGAATTTGTAAGTTTTTTATTTCATTGGGCATTTCCCTACTAATAATGTAATAATAAGACGATGATGATGAAGAAGAGAAGAAGAGGAAGAACAAAAAGAAAAAGAAAAAGAATTTGTTTTTTGGCAGATGATTGTTTTTTGTTTCTCAAGGCACAACCCAATAACATAGCCAAAGCCATGGATGGAGGTGTGGCTTGTGTTTGCCTTAACATTAGATTTACATATTCATATGTAGAAGTCATTGTTGATTAGATGCATTGAACAAGGTTTGGTTAATCGTGGTTGGAGCGACAGAATATTAGATAAAGGGAAGGTTTGTTGACTTTTAGGTTACCCGATTGGTGTCGATATTTCTCCATATCAATGTTTAACTTAAATTTCTTGACCATATCTGATAAATTTATATGTTGGAAGTCTCAAGCTTGACTATTTGCTACTTGTCTCAAACTGGTGCAAGCAATTATGATTATGATGATTTGATTTTTTTGCCTTTGTTACTTTAGACAAATAAATCACTTGATTAGTTAACTCGTGCTCTTAGATATACATTGTAGAAGAAAGTGTCTAAAATCGGTATTAGTTGAGTTTCATGGCTTCATATCTATACGTCGAAACATTAGGAGGAGTAGATTTACTAAATTTGGAAGATCATATGGTTGCTTGAAGGTTTAGCCTCTTAAAAGATATGTGTTCAGGTTCTTAACATGGGCAACGATAATTTATTATTTTGTGGAGAAGGTGGAGATATAACATGGTAAGGCAAAAATTACAAGTTCATGATGACATATTATTAATAGCAATCGATCATTTAAATATTTAGAATCTATTATTGCTCAACATTTAGTGGTCTTTTTTCAGAAAAGCTTGAAGTTGTTTAGTTGAAAACCATTGGAATGTAGAAAAGATTTCAAGTCCTTGCTAACAAAGGTGATAACATCTTCAAGATTATTACACTAGGATGGAAAAAGACAATTTGAAGTCAAAGTTCAATAGAATGGTGGAACTTGGTTTGATAAATGTGAAGGATTGTATTTTAGGATCACAAAGGCAGGTGATGGCTTTTCGAATTGTGAGAAGTAGATTTCATACCCCTCTTGGATATAATCAAATTTGGCAATCAATATTAGAATTACCTATTTTACTATCACTGATTCCACGATTGGTGGTGGAGCTGGAACCTTGGAAAGATTGACTTTTTTGTAGCAAGAAATCACTATTTGTAGAGTGAATAGTAATGTTGTTTAGCATAAGTAAGTTGGCGATAGAGCTTGGGTATAGGGCACGATTTTAGATACATGGAACATTACACGTGGAGGTGAATGGTTCTAAAGTTTTTTATACTAAATGGAACTCTCGTCTTCCTTTTTATGCAAAGGCGTTTCTTTGACGTGTCACGGTTAGTAGGTTGCCTTTGGCTATTGCTTTAAAACAAAGACAAAGTTCCAGTGGTACATGTGTTTTCCGTACGACGACTGATGAAAGATTATAAACACAGGTTTATATCTTGCTATGTGCTTGCACGTGGTGATACATTCGGAACTTGCAGAACGGTTTCTTATTTGATGGGCTTTCTCGAGTACCTCAACATATGTGCAGGATTAAGAGGAAAGCCGATTTCGGCAGTTTTCACAGTTATATGTTGTATGAGAAGTTTGTCCCCAGATGAGTCAGATTTATATCATTTTGTATCGAAACGACTTTTGAAGTTGTTTTGATAGCAAGGTTTTTTTTCCTGTACTGTCATGTTATTTTAATATAAACACATGGTATTTTAATAAACATACATTTACAAAAAACAAAAAAAAAAAGAGAAGAAGAAGAAGAAGAAATGAAGAAGAAGAAGAAGAAGAAAGAAATGAAGAAGAAGAAGAAGAAGAAGAAGAAATGAAAAAAAGAAGAAGAAGAAGAAGAAGAAGAAGAAAGAAAATGAAGAAGAAGAAGACAGATCTCTTCTTCTTCTTCTTCTTCTTCTGCTCCTCCTAGCGCTCTGATCTCTCCCTTCGATCCGTCCGCCTCTCTCTGCGTTTTGCCGCCTGCTGCCATGGCCTCTCCCTACAAAGACGACATCAACCCTTTCGCAGAAAGAGAAGAAGAAGACGTCAACCCGTTCGCCGTAAGTCCGCCTCCCTCCTTTCTCTCCGGACTTGCGAAATGCCGTAGCTCTTGTCCCTCTCCTTCTCGTCTGCGTCGACTGCTTCGGGAATTTTCTTCTCTCTTCTGTCCCTGCGCTGTGCTGTGATTTTGTGTGGATTTTGGAGCTCACCAGAATCTCCGGCCTATCATTTGTGGATCCATGTTTAAGTCAAAAACTCCCTCCTTTTTCGTCTCATCCGGAATTCTGTACCTTCTGTTTTGTCGTCTTGGACTTCTCTTCTCCTTCTCCTTCTCCTTCTAAGGAAGCCCCCGTGATTAATGGAATGCGCATTGAATTGGATGCTTTTGTCGTGCTCAGGATGCTGCTGTTCGCTCGCAAGCTGCACGGAAACAGCCGCAGTTCGGCAGGAATTTCTTCAATCCGGTGTGTCTCGCAAATCTTCAGAAGCATTCATTTCATGATCAGTTCTCGTCACATTCATTCCCTGATTTGTCAAATCTACGTGTGAATATAATAATGTATAGATTGGTATACGTATATATGCACATATGGAGATATACAGATGCATGCATATATACGTCTGTATGTGTATATACCAACAGAAATGGCAGATTATCGTGGTATGCTTTCTCATTTTGATTGCTGACGACGGAATAAAGCAGCATCTCTTTCATATGTCAACCAATTCTTTATGTTCAGCTGAATTTCTCAAATCTCTTACTGTAAATGCATCAGCCTGAGGATATCCAGTCTTGGTGGTGTACGCGGTACTTTGTGCTATCACATTGAAGATTGTCCTTGTTCAGTGACATTTAGGATATGATTGACTAAGGCAACAAGACATTAAAGTTCTAGAAGTCCACTGTAAATTTGATGGATTCGTTATGGGAGGATTAGAGTTATTTATCTGCGCTGCACCTTCAAGCTAACTGAATTCTAGGGGTCACATCTTTAACTTTGAAAGGGAAATAACTGCACAGCAGAAGCTTATTATTTTATATCCGACTCACAGTTCTACACCTGCAATTTCATTTTTATGAAGGCGATAGTCTAGACCCCCTATTTAATAGCGTCCAGAAAGAGAGAGAATGAGAATGGCTCAGCCATACAATCGCCAAACAGCAACTAATGTTGCAAGACAGGGGATTGATCGGGAACAATGATAATTTTAGACATTTTGGCAGTTAAGTAAAATCTCAGCATTATGATGAGTTTTCTTTGCTTTAGACATGTATAGAAAGTTTTCTTGCGAAGGATGGAAATCATATTTCATTAGTAAGACGAAACAAAAATTGGAGCAATCGGGAAATTGCAAAAAGTGTACATCAATGCCAACTAGAGAAAGCCACACTTCATATGGTTGTCTAGACTCTTGAACCTATAGAAAGGTAATACTGATATGATAATCTCGCTAGTGCATGTACTTCTAAACTTTATTAAAGCAACGGAAATATGCTGTCTACTGATTCTCCTGAAAACACGCGAAATAAAGCCAGTACCAGCTATGGTATGAGCAGGATTTCTGGCCATTGCTTATGTTTTCTCACAGCTGAAGATGAGCAATGACGTATCATGCGTTTTTGTTTACAATGTTGTTTCCTGTTTCTTTCACGTACATGCTTTGGCTACATTTAGTGGAGTTAATGGGGAACTATTTGCATTGGGAAAGACAATGTGACGTCTTGAAGAGCAACGCACCCATGAAACTTCTCCACTTCTATGCACGTTGGAAAGTAAAAAAAGCATGATGCAAAGTGTAAAATACCTGTGGTCTGATGTTCCATCAAGAAATAGAAGCGTGAATGCCATGACTCTAGATTTCACGTGAGTTTGATGGTATTCAGTACTATAGTGGTTTGATCATTGTGTTATGAATTGAAAATATGGGTGAACTTGAGAGTTGAAATATGTTACACGGATGGAATGTGGAGTTAAATCATCCACATCGTACCTAATCATCCTGTTAGAAATAGGTTACTCGTTTGCTACAAAAATCAGTAATATGCCTGACCATAGATTGGTAACACTGGCATGGACTGTTTGGTACAAGCTAAAGAACGCTAAAATGGGAAAAATCTGTTCATCTGGTTGTATAAATTACACGGAATATAAGATCTCTTAGAACTCTTAGGTTGTGCCATGAAGTATGTGGCCATTAAGGAAAGAATAAAAGATACAGCAAGGATGAATGACAGGATCATAAAATGTTATAACTTGATAATTGCATTCTAAAATGTTGACAGCCCCAAAAGCTGGGCCACCTAAGCATAATGTATCCAAAGGAAATATACTACTCCCATGAACCATTTGGGCTGAGAGAGCCCTTATACTTCCGGAACTTTCTCACACTGGTCATTTGTCGACATCATAATGCAAGTATAAAGTTAGGCAAGGTTTTTCATGAAGGCCTAGTGGGAAAAGAGTCTCACTTCTCGGTGTGTAATGTGATTCATGAGAACCAAAGTGACCTGCTAGGTGTGTAGGATAAGTAGGTGCCATATTGAAATCTAAGCATGTAATGTGATTAATTCGTGGAAAGTATTGCCAAGGAACGCTGGAAAAGAATATTAGGTATGGTTCTAAGCCTGATGTCTAACTTGAAGTTTCTAATCTAAGCGTTAATTCCTGCTGTGTTTGAAAATATTTAGTCCCTGGAGAATATGTTTGGAAATATTGAAGAATCTCATAGGAGTTGAATTATCTTTACAAGTTTTCTTTATCATATTTTAATGCTGTGACAGGTAAATGCAGATCGTGATGTGAAAGTTGATATACCTCTTGGGAAGGTAAATGAATTGGTCCATCATATCAATTCATTTTGTGAATTGTATGCAACCTTTATTCATCTCGATTATTTTCTTTCTGTAGGATCTGGATAGAAAGGAGAGAGAACTGGATGCTAAAGAAGCTGAACTAAGACGGAGAGAGCAGGTATGTCCGTCACAGTTGGCCACATGACACCACCAATTATTTTCAATTGTAGTAGCTAGAAGATCTTATGAGTTGAGTAAGTAGTGTTGTTTTCACTTCAGGAACTGAAGAGAAAAGAGGAGGCTGCTACTAAAGGCAAGTAAAACACTCTGGGTGGTTTTATTTTATTATCTGAAACACTTAATTTTTATTTTATTTTATTCAACAACACATATTGAATGGGATCAAATCATTCTTCTCTATTTATATGCAGCCGGAATTCTTATAGAGGAAAGAAATTGGCCACCATTTTTTCCTATCATTCATCATGATATAGCAAGGGACATCCCAGTTCATGTCCAACGAATACAATACTTTGCATTTGCAAGTTGGCTAGGTGGGTTCCATTCTTCTACATTAAGCAATTCCTTGCCTGTTTGAACTTTTGATTGCATCTTCCATTTGTTAAAATGCAGTCGGTTTTGCAAATGAGATCTTTATTTGTACCAATCTACGTCCATACTGATGAAAGCAAGGAGCCTAACATAGATATTGTACTGATTATAGGAATTTCGATTTGTTTACTGTGGAATTTTGTGGCTGTTACTGCCAACTGGATTGTGGTGAAAAATAATGGTATACATTATTCTCTTTTTCAAGTAATAATCGACAGAGCTGATCTATTCTCAGCCTAATTTAATTAGGGGTTACATGTTGCAGCTCATGTGTATGGCTTACAAGTCTGAGATTTTCTGATTATTTCACTGTGACTGTAGGAATAAAGATCTGGTTGCTTGCCATAATTTATGTGCTTTCTGGCATTCCTGGCTCCTATGTCTTGTGGTATAAACCCTTGTATCGAGCCATGAGGTAGAGTAAAAAAAAAACAACTATAGATTTTTTCTTTTTTCTGTCTTATTCTCGTGATTTCTGAATGATTTGCTATGGTTGGGCCCAGGAACGAAAGCGCTTTGAAATTTGGGTGGTTTTTCTTGTTTTACATGGTGAGTTCTGTGTTTTGTTTCTTCATTTTCACAAGGACCAGGCCATCCTGAGAGAATCTATCCAACTTGTGTGTTGCCATCTTTGTAGCTACATCTACTCTTTACGATCTTTGCAGCAGTGGCACCACCTATTGTGTTCAAGGGCGAATCACTAGCGTAAGATTGTAGTTAGCATTATTACACAATCCTACTCCTTGAAGGGTTTATAATAAATATGCATCAGGTGATGACCAAAGGTATGACTTCCAATGTTTGTGTTGGACTGTAGGGGGATCTTGCCAGCTATTGATTTGTTCTCCAGTTCCTCTATAGTTGGTGTAAGTTGGTGGTGTGTGTGAAGTAACGAATTGCCTCAAGTGTATATGCTAACTATCAATTCTTATACATACACAGATATTCTACATCGTTGGATTTGGATGTTTTTGCGTGGAGGCTCTACTCAGCTTGTGGGTTTTGAAGGTACAGTTTGTTCAAATATCTTTTGCTTATCATGTAGTATTACTTCTTCACCGATGTTTTTCATTGCACGTAAAAAAAAAGCTGAAAAAGCAAGTGATATATCTCGTTTCTGGTGCGATGTTGTTTTTCAGCAAGTATATATGTACTTCCGAGGCTCTGGTAAGGCGGCGGAAATGAAAAATGATGCTATCAGGGCAGCTGTGAGTTCTATGTAGAATAGACGGAAATCTTTGCTCACACATGGTTGCAATTCTTGTGCCAAAACATTTGAGACATTTCGCGGACCTTTTTACACCATTCTTAAGTCTTCTTGGAGAGGAAGGCATTTTTTTCTTTTTTGTTCTTGCTCTTTGCACAACTTATAAATGGATGACACGTGATATATATACATATTTTTTATTGTTTTGAAATTCTTATGGCACTGTTATCTTTCAATGACACTTTGGAAATGTCAAACCAACTGGCTTGAAATCATAGATTTTAGTCAAGAATACAATCAGACAATCGTATTTGAGTAGAAAAGTATTATTCGAGGCATCAGCGTCAAAATCGTCGATATGGAGATGGTGCAGATTTGCCTCAATGAGACGACAAAGAAGTATGTCACATTGCAAACTACCATCACAATGAAAAAGAACTCCACATTCATTAATCTTCGGCCCATGGTAGTGTCTCTGTGACATTGACTGATGAGGATCCTACCAAAGTGCAAACAGGGGGAGAAATAGTTGCGGAAGTCTGCAATTTGACAGAGCAATCGAGGAGATTCCAGCCAAAGAGAGAACTCATGGCAACTCACAACCTCAGGGTAAAAAGCCATTTGTAGAGTGCTAGTGTTACGAATGCATCTTAGCTTGATTTGTACTCAATAACGCTGAGATCGGTGCATCTTTAGCACTTTAGATGCTAGAAGATGTTCGGCAACCACACATTCCGCCATCCACGGTTACATTCCTGAGATTTTCTACAAGTCATTGCCACTGCTATCACCACTATCACCACCGCCATTGTTGGTGGCAATGCCGCCATCACTAGACCGAAGGAGCGCATACATCGAACGGAGCAAAGCATCATAAAAAAAAAAAGTGATCGATGAGAAGGATGAGGATTTGAAGGTTTTTGAGACACCAACATCAGCAAAAATATACAAGTTGATCAAATTATTGAGGGCATACTTTGGCCTTATATGAGGAAAGCCCTTTTTAAGTGAGCAATACCTTCCTATTTTAAAGTTAATAATAGCTAAAAACATAGATCTGCTAGATATAGTCCCCTTATGTTAATGTGCATATTTTAGCCAGTTGATGTTCCAATTCATCGTGAACCGAGTAATACATACCTACCGAAGAGAACGTTAAAGGCATCCAGATCATGCTCGATTTCATTTGATCATCAGTATAGACATTTAAGGTTGACAGAAAAGTCTTCTTACATTGTACCTACAAAACCCGAGTTTGTTTTCTACAGAATAGTGCACGCTAACTTAGATCCCTGATATTGTGGCCCTTTTGAGATGCTCTATTTACCACCTCGCCTTGTTGTCTGAAAGATTTCTTAAGCTTTAATGACATCATCATGGTCTGAAGATCTCGTAACACACGAGGATTTATCTTACATATCCAATATCCCACCATAAATTCTCGACTCTAGCACTGAATTATAGTATTCTAAACACATTGATCAATTCAAGAACAAATGGGCGAATAAATTTACTCTTCATGCGCAATTGTGATGCATGTATCTTATTTCTGTTTTGCAGCATCAAACAAACAGATAAAAATAAACAATGTTGCTATTTATGGGAAACCTGATGCGCAGATGAGACAGGTTCAGAATTCAGATTGCTGCCGCCTGTTGATTATCAAAATACAGATAAGTCACCAGCTGTATGCTCAAGTGTGGATGTGAAGCCGACTAATCAGCCTCCATATCTTTCTTTCAATGGAGGACAGGGCTCCTCTTCCATAATCTGAGGATGACGCTCTAGATACTGCCGAATTGTTGTGCTCCGGTCTCCCAAATACGTGTGGTCAAGAAAGTTCTCAAATGCCTCACTGCCGAGGTTTTTTGCTGCCAATACACTATACACAAAGATAAGGTTGGAGCATACCCTTTTTGATGAAAAAGATACTGATAATATCTACCAACTTATCTCTCTATATTTCCATATCATATTGTATCCAAAACTGGGTACAAAATGTTGTTACTTGTTCTTTGTTTTTGGTTGCATTAACAACAAAACAATCTTCGTTCGCTACTACTTTTATACACATGTTTCTGGAAATGAGCAGTGAAGTCATTTATGACTACCAGACTTTCTCCATTGAGTATATTTAGGCTTCTTCATGAATGCAACCACTGATTTCTAAGCCCTACTTTCCTTGAACTGTATGCTCTACCTTCAAGCTTATCCTTGCTGCAATCAGAGAGCAGAAATTCCCATGCTAAACATAAATAAAAGAAGCTGGAACACAAAATCATTTGCTCACCAATGCCGAAGGTAGGTACGACAAGGGAATATATCATCACGCCATATTTTATCAATTCCATATCGTCCATAATGCTTGAAATATTCCTCTTTGCTCCCTGTCAATAAGATGAAGAAACTGTTACATTCACACAAACGAATGCATAACAACATAGATGAGGAAAGTTTTGCAAGTTTCCACCTTTGCAGTGATTTTCAAAGTAATCCTCATCAGTTGAGCGAGCACAAATCACCTATATACCATTTGAATGTACTCTGAGCATGTCATGCTTCAGCACTGGATGATAAGCATAATCATAATTCATAGTGAGCATTTTACCATTGGTTGGGTATATGGGGTTCCATCGAGCATCTCTGGAAAGACCTGTACACACATTCACAGGCATGATAGAAAAGGATTTCATGTTTATGCATTATCAGAAAGAGAGAAATAAAATTGTGCAAATAAGAAATGAAACCTCAGCTTACTGCTAGAAAGCGGAACTCATGTTCTCTCTCGATGAATGCTGGTACCTGAAATAGAAGGCATCAGATTAAGCCATACAGAAACGAGGATTAGGTCAAGCCATCTATTGGCATGATAAACTGAGTTCTCATCAAAGGTCTATTAGCCAAAGTGTCGCATGAGACATGAACAAAGATAAAATACTATAGGATCGATATATCCTTGCTCACAATTTCAGCCACTGTAGGCTTTAAGAATGGAACCAAGTATTCAAACTAGTTCAGGACAATGATAGATCTGTGGTACTGAATGAAGATTTTAAGTATCCACGACATGGGGGATAAAAGCCCACTTTCTCTTTTTACTTTGGGAAGAAATTTTGAGCATGGACATACATGCTGTAGGATAATGCAATTTGTTGTTATAAGATTTCCAATTTTCCATCAGCATGGTCCAAGAAGGCCCACACTTTTTCTTTACAGCAATTTATGAAAATGCCCCTCCATTTCATGATTGTTAAATTCCATTCACTTGACATACTCCAGTGCCTTCTGCAACACATTCCTGGCCGCAGCAAAGATGCATTATCCACAAGAGAATACGAGGACACATGCAGATACATGCCATGGCTACCATAGTGCCATATGGAACATAAATTTGTATTCCTTCTTAGTCCCAGAAGACTCTACGTTTTTGACATCCTCTCGGGATACTAATGCCTGATTACTTGCTTCTATTGCTGAAAGCATTCCTACTTACCCTGAGTTCCAATCGCCAACGTCATCATCCTGCTGATCACCTTTCTTTGATTGCTAGCCACTTTCCTGTTTAGCCGGAGTCTCCATCACTATACTCATTCTCCTGATCAAACTACCTATCCTCCTCCTGATCCCACTGATTACACTCCTAAAAAAGTGCTAAATATCCTCTTAGTTAACATCATTATCAACATAATTACACCTGAATTAAGTACTCGTAGCCAGAATCTCCTTTAGATAATACTAGTTAGTTTTCGTCTGAATGAAGGATCCTTAGGATCCACAACATGCAGCAGTCAGTTACCAAAATTCAAAGCAACGCCAATTAATGGTTTCCAATTGAGGAACCAATGATAAGTATATAATTGGAGTATCAAATCTACTAGCAGATAGATTACTTGCATCGAATCACATGGCAACCACGTGCCAAAATTTCCACTGGTGAGTTTTCCATTGATTCATTGCAACTGCTCCATGTTCTGTTTCATATTGGAAATTTTGTGAAATTCTGAAGAATTCCCTTTTCGTTTAACATTAACATTCCATTCCTGGAATCTGAGAGATAATACCTCTGAAATACCTATCTCAAACCCTGTGACAATCAATACTTCTCCATCACATGGCTCTACGCTTAGACTTGACACCTCCTGCACAAGCCTTTGACAAATGAGCAGGCATCTCAAAAGCAAATCCAGATGTGATGCGGTTTTCACAAAAGGAAAGATGAGATGACCTTTGTTTCAGGATTGGCTATGCCTCTTTCAAAGAAAATCGGTGCAACATGGCCGAAAACACGCCGGAATCCACGCAATCTCGCTAATCTGAAATTCTGCAGGGCTGGAAATGTGAACCTAGCACTCTTCTCTGCAGATCGAAAGAAGATTCGATTCATTTCGTCGCAAGTACCGGCATGAGGTTTATTATTATAACGACTGTGGTGTGTATCCACACCAATGCACATGGCTGCAGAGATCATTAAATAACCAGAGATCCGAGTTTCTGTTGATTCAGACAAGCAAAGGCCACCCATCTGCATAGGCCATACCCAAGAGGGATTCGGGTTTCTGGCATTTCTAACTCGTATTGATAAAGAAAAACGATGCCCATCAAAGTTCCAAACATCCAATGCCAAAACGCCCAATTCGTGCCCTCATTCGCAAGTGAGGAAACGAGCGTAACCCATCGCTCTCTCTTCTTTCCACGGGAGAACCGCGGCGTGGGGATCAGCGGCAAACGAAGAGAACGACATGATGGCGGGACACAAACTGACCAGATGGATTGGATTCCCCTACCGGATAAGAGGGAGCCGAAGCCAGCGATGGAGATCTGCCCAGTGGGGGAAGCGATGCGCTGGAAATCCTCCAGCACGCGGAGCTCCATCCTCGTCGCCTGCGGCCAAAGCAAACAAACAGAGGCTCTGGCTTCGCACTGTGGTGAGAGAGGATCGCATCAGAAGACAAAAGTCTTCAGAATGCAAAAGAACTCCCCAAAAAAGATTTGGAAAATATTTTGGCTCTCAAAAACAGAAGGTTCACTCCAAAGTTTTTATGAAACATTTGGATCTGTATGCAAAATGATTGAACAAATTCAATTTCTGTCACCGGATAGTTTAATCTTGTCGATCTTCATCGCAAGAATCTCTTGTGCTTATTTCAATTCATATTCCGCGTAATTGACGTTCATCGAATGCCTCGTTGGTCTGCTCGAGGATGTACTTTGCTGCTGAGTTTCTTAAATTCTGTGGCTCCGCTTCAATCTCTGCTATCTACAGCTTTTCAACATTTGGTTGCCATGAAGCCCATCTCATGAAAAAAAAAACAATTTTTTTAGCCATTTCGTATATTAGTTACGGTGGTCATATGTTTTTCTTTTGATAAAAAAATTTGGCTGTCTCTGATAAAAAAACAAAATAAACAAGATTGGCTATTTTGGCTTTGGTTATAACAAAATTTTACTAAATATTTTAAAAATATGCAATATACGTATTGTATGTGTACAATATGCTTCATCATCTTTAACAACCGTATAACCATTTTTATTCCAGCACCATACACGATGTTATACAATGCTAGATGGCGCATGATCGTTAAACTCAATCCTAAACCCCTAACTCTACACCGTATAACCATTTTGTTCTGACTCCGTACACAATGTCAGATGGCGCATAATCGTTTATAGCCCGTAATCCTAAACCCTAATCCTAAACCCCTAACCCTACACCATATAACCATTTTATTCCAGTCAGATGACGCATAATCGTCGATAGCCCCTAAACCCTAAAACCCTAATCCTAAACTCCTAACCCTACAGAATTTAACCATTTTATTCTGACACCATACACAATCATGTCAGATGTGCATAATCGTTAATAACCCCTAACCCTACACAAATTAACCATTATATTCTAACGCCACACCCTAACCCTAAACCCTGATCCTAAACTCCTAACCCTACACAATTTAACCAATTTATTTTGACGCCATACACAATCATGTTAGCTAGCGCATAATCGTTAATAACCCCTAACCCTACACCCTAACCCTGAACTCCTAACCCTACACAATTTAACCATTTTATTCCGATGCCATACGCAATCATGTCAAATGGCGCATAATCATTAATGGCCCCTAACCCTAAACCCCTAACCCTACGCAATTTAACCATTTTATTCTAACGCCAGACACAATCATGTCAGATGGTGCATAATAACCCCCTAACCTAACCCTAAACCCTAATCCAAAACTCCTAACCCTAACCCTAACCCTAACCCTAACCCTAATCCGAAACTCCTAACCCTAACCCTGACCTTGACCCTAACCTTAAACCCTAATCCGAAACCCTAACCCTAACCCTAAACCCTAACCCTAACCCTAACCCTAACCCTAACCCTAACCCTAACCCTAAAACCTAATCCGAAACTCCTAACCCTAACCCTAACCCTAACCTTAAACCCTAAATCCTAGTATTTTTCTAACAATGCAAGAGATCCCATGAAGAGACTTATGTAAGGGGCCCTGTTTTGGTCTCGCGAGAGCGAGAGACACAGAAACAAAGCACAGAGAAGACAGATCTCGAGAGCGAGAGCGAGAGCGAGAGAGAGAGAGAGAGACTGATCGCGCACGGACATATCCAACTGCAGCCCGGATTCCGCCATCTACAGAGCCGCAGAGGATTCCTCTCCCGATTGACGGAGCTTCTTGCAGCGACAGATAGATTGTGGGAGATACCTGAGACCGGGAGCAAGAGAAGGGTCGTCGTAGCTGGAGGCATGGGGAAGAGGACTTACAACTTCACCCGCGTGAACCCCAAGAAGTGGGGCAAGACGACCACGTGTATGCAGGAGATGATGAGCTTCTTGGGCTGCCTCCCCCGCAACAACCACGACGCCGACCTCTGCGCCAAGCAGCGAGATGCTCTCAATGCTTGTATGGAGAATGAGGTATAGTGCTCTCTTCTCCCATCTTCTTTCTGCACTTCAATGCCACTGTTTGCTCGTGTCTTCCTGTTCTTGGTTCTTGGCAAACGGAAGCGACTGCTTTGATAGTTCTTGTGTGAAGGATGACATCATCCTTGAGAATCATCCACGACGACTATGAGTGTTGATTGAGTACGCTGGTTTCCTTTTCTGAGATTGTAGCACCATGGAACAAAAGCATGATGATGATGAGGATGATGATGATGATGGTCTCGTGTTCAACTTAGCTGACCTTGGTTGTGGCGATTGGGAAATTCTTGTATTCTTCACAGTGCCAAAGCAATTGCCATGTTCCATATTGTACATTTGAATCTCCTAATATTGATATTGTGTAAGATCTCCAAGTCTTTGGAATTAGGTTCATGTACAAGTTCAGTTTTATATGGACTATTGTGAACTTGAAATTTCTTAAATGTTGATGCTTTTAGTACGGGAGGATTAGTCTTACTAACGAAGTTTTAGTTTGTGGTTATTAGGTTTAACACATTTCTAGGTAAGATTTCAAATTTATAGGATTGCATAGTTAAGTCCT